>MU185119.1:283265-318822 GCA_016904865.1 Pissodes strobi
GCCTTTAAAACCAACAATAAAATTAGTAAGTTCATTAAAAATAACAAATCCCCTGCACCTAAAAGTAAAAAAAATGGTGTCTATAGATTAAATTGTGGTTCCTGTTCCAAAGTATATATTGGTCAAACTGGTAGACCTTTTGAATTGAGAATTAAAGAACACCAGTCTTGTTTCATTAATGGCAAGGATAGTTCTAACTATGCTTGTCATTTAATTAATGAAAACCACATTTTCAATAATGATTTCAATGTTTTACATATTGAAAATAAAGGTAAAAAATTAAATCTGTTAGAAATTATGGAAATCAATAAATATAAAAAATTGAATATATTACTTAACGAACAAACTGATTTTGGGTTTTCTTCGTTATTGAACCTTTCCTAGAAATTGTTAAATTGTTTCCTTTGCTATTCATACGGCGCGGCGCCTGGGTCAAGATTATTTTTTGTAATTTACCTGCAGCAGCGGAACTATATAATTTTAGCATATTTTAGTGTAACTATTCACATTTGAAAAAGACTTTACCGTCGAAACACGTGTCATGTTTAAATAAAGTTAGTGGAAATCTTTAAGTGGTTTACTTATTTAAGTGGTTCTTTTGGTATTAGATTATTTGTTCATTGTTGCCTGTTCTTCTGAGCATCTTTCTTTCCTTTACTACATTCCAAGTTTTATCAGTGATCCACTGCTTGTTTTTTATATCTTTGGTATTTTGTTGAGTTACTTCCTCTTTGGCATCGATCATAGTAGTTTTTAGAGTTTGCCACATTGCCTCTGAGTTTTCGTATTCTGCGGTATTTGAGATTGTTTCCAATTTTTTCTCTAATTTTAGTTTGAAAAGCTGGATGTTTTCAGAGTTCAAAGTGGGTGTTTTTTTTTTGCTTTCAGAGATTTAATGTGTAATTTTACTCGAGCTAGTAGCAGTTTGTGGTCGCTGTCACATTCCGCTCCTGGTAGCGTTATATTGGGTTAGTTTGGGATAGTTTCATACGTCTTTATACTGGATCTTCATCTTGCTTGTACCAAAATATAGTCTATTCGATTTCTGCATAGGCGACCTGGAGAAGTCCACGTGTACTGGATGTCTTGGATGTTGAGAAAAGATGCAATTTGTGACAACCATGTTGTTTCCTATATAAAACTCTGCGAGTTTATGTTCAGATTCATTTCTGACTCCTAATCCACACCTGCCTACAAGGTGTTTTACTTGTTCGTTTTCCTGAGTTTGGCCGATTTTAGCGTTGATATATCCTTGCCTTAGTCACTACCCATGAAAATGTGTGCTGAAGTTTTCAATTAAATAAGATTACTAATAAAATAAGATACTTCCTTCCGCGATGACAATCAAAAATCTGGATAGTGGCATATCCTACACAAAGACAACTATATTAAACTGACGGATTTGCAAGATTTAATTATCTAATTTTTCTCTACCCTAAACATTTCGATTTATTAGAAACGCAGTAGCAAAGTTACATGTTTTAAATTTGTGCAATAAATCTCGAAGCGCCAATAATAATTTTCATAGGAATCGTGTAATTTACAGTGCTCTCCCCTTTGCTACACTGAAAACACATTTCAATCAACATACTGTTTTTAGAATTGGAAATATCCGGTATCAATAACAAATCAATTAGTGTTTAATTATGTATCAAAACGAACTTTGAGGGAAATCAAATAAACGTAGCATATATTGCATTTATATGGTGAGTATTTATTTAAATTATACAAGCAGAACCAAATATAACGGCATAAATGCTGCAGTTATTAACGATTTTTATGTATGCCTATACGAATCCTGCATTACATTTGTAAGGGTATTGGGGATATTTTGCACTATTGTTGTAACTTTATTAACATTTACCGAAATTCACAGGAAAAAGCTATTTTAGGTATTGCTAAGAGCTATAATATGTCGAATGTAATCCAATTAGCGTTTTATAGCAACCTACACTGAAAATATAAACTTGGGACTCATTCTTACAATATTGTAGGATAATTTTTGTATAACGTGGTACTACAATAAAATGGTAGTGCTGTTTTTAATAACCATGTAGTAAACTATTTCCATCAAATAAGATACCAGTCGACCATTTCAGGATAGTGACAGATTTAGTACACAGTGTGGTCCCTGAAGTCTGCAACATATGGAAAACTTTTTTTATTATTGATTTCTCAGAAAATTTTACTCTTAGTAAAAGTTGGTGCATCGAGAGAAACTAACATGGGCAATGATAAAACTGAGGAGTGTGCACATAATTTAGGATAATGTTCCTGTGTAAAATTAAATTTTTAGCAATCAACAATAAGAGCCGCTCAAATTAAAAGACATAAAAATATGAATTGATAACTTTAATAAACTTTTCACACACGAGCTGTAGTTTCTGAGATAATCTAAGTTGAAAATTTAAACAATCCGGTTTTTACCTTTTTTATGTCCCTAAATCTCTTAGAAACTAGAGCTCATATGAAAAATCTATATATGATTTGGTCGTCTGAAATTTGCCGATTTCCAAATTTTTTATTTTATATAGGCACATTTTCATACATTTTAAGCACATTGTAAATTAAACTTGCTATAAAAAAAAATTGATAAAACTATGTATTTGAAGATAGTTTTATTTTTTTTTTGAAGTTCAACAAATACAAAAGCTCCTAACCTGGGATAAATGACCCTAGTTAGAAACCACAAATATACGCCACGCGTTGATGTGTTTTTCACTGAAGAAGCACTACAGAGGGTATTACGTGACATTGAAGAAAATAAATCAAGCGTTGCAAAAAGCTGAAATTAAATATGGAATTCCAAAAAGCTATGCTCAAGAATAGTTGACCATATGGTTACATTTACATGTGAGGAGAAGTTTAGTTATGAAAACCGACAAAAAATATAATAAAAAGGGCATTAGACCCCTAAGGGAATATCCGAGAAGGGATTTGTAAATGACAGGCCGGGAAAAAATCGATGATTTGAGGCGCCAAGGTGACACTTTAAAACCAAGATTATGTCATAATATTAAAGGCGCAAGAGCAGCGGTTTCTCGTGAAATAGTTCAAGAATAGTCTCAGTAGCTTCAGGTGTCTTTGGAAGGCAATTTTTTTGGAGGAAACCAGGATGCAGAACAATCCAGGGAAATCAATAGTTATAATTCGTTGAAATTGCAAACATCCAGAAAGAATTAATGACACGTTATGCCCTTCCAGTTTATAGTGTATCATTTTCAAGTTTTGGCATGAACAAATGCTAGAGCTTTGCTTGGTATAAATTTATTTTTATTTGCAAACATAATTTAGATTGGATTATTCCAATATAACATTTCAGTGTATAAAGTACATTACCTTGTTTTACCTTGGGAGTTATTGAATATACTTTATATATTTATATTTATATCTTAGTATGATACACTAGCTACTTATGATATGATAATAAAATCAAGTCGAATATTTGTCCCTTTCGGAGTGGTAGGTGCTCGACTAGGTTTCAGGAACATCTTTCAAAGGTTCTAGTTGTGCAGTTCAATTTGCTAGCTATTGTCATCATATATTTTAATTTTCGAACTCTCTTTTAATCACTCAAAAAAATACATTACAAGCTTTTCTTTGATCTAAAAGATAATAAAAAATTTACAATTTGTTCGACCCAAATGTAACATTCAAGCCAATTCGTTGGAATACCTACCTCTAACAATTTGATCATAAGAGTCATCTAATGTATATTATAATTCATTTATCTAATCGTGTTTCGGTATATTATTCCTCTTTGTTTTCTTCGTCTTTCGAGGGATTTCGTGTTTTCATATATTTGGTGTAAGGCACATATGATTTTGACAGTTAGACAGGGTCAATCGAATCGATGTTCCCATGTAACGGTTCCCTGTGGATTATTAAGGCATATCTACTTACTGCTTGGCGAATATGGTTTGGAGCAGAAGTTCGATTAACCGAGCTATGACGTTAGGTGCCCCATCATGCGCTTGGGTTCCTTATTTCAACTAAGTTAAGTTAGCAACAATATTTCGGAGGTAATGGTCTTCAAATTCGTTCCATGAGAGATCAGGGCTTTTCTTTTTACGCCGGAGACCTGGCGGGATGGGTCAAGAGGCCTGCATCCTTTGTAGGGTCTCATGTTTTAGGGGCCTCATGGACTGGATGAAATAATTGGGTTCATTATTTTATGGTATATCTGTTCCGTTATTGTATTTCGACCCTAACCAGTGCCAGTTTTTTGGGGGCTGCCTACAAAATTTTTTGTTAAGCTATGAGAAACCCACCTCCACGTGGTAAGTCCTAATATCTTCATGGCGTCTTCAGAGGAATTAATTATATTGTCCAATCTTTCTAGAAGAAGCTATTTTGCTGTTGCTCTCATATTGCCGATCCATGGAATTGACGATTATTAATTTTAAAGAAGTGTCTAAAGTGGACACTATTGATTTTGTTCCGCTGGTTATTATCAGGCATTAGACTCTATAGATAGTTCTATAGGTAAAATGACAAATTAGCTAGGTTATGAGTAATCTCTCCACGGGTAACGTTTTAGCACACACATATCGTTTTTCCTTAATTGCGATATCTATTTTTGATTGTTTTGGGTTAGAACCATCACTTACTTGTAATGCTCTTGTTGCTTATCATCGGCTGGATGTTGTGTACCAATGTTGTGAAAGATCAGGTTATGATTTGAGGTGCTTTGGAGTTGCATGGATCGTAAATATACTAACACTGATATTAATTTGGAGAATATTTTAAGAGTAGAAATGTCTATTTTATGATTTGTAAGTAATATCATTTACCTATTTGTAAGGCTGTCTTGGCAAATTTAGATTTTCCTATCCTTGCGGCAGAATAAAATTCGTGTATTTCAAACCCTGTGCGTTATTTACCAACTCCTCATTCCAGTAACCTATTAATTGGTACGCAGGATATTTGCCTAACAATTTGTATCTGACACGATTGTCAATAATAGTCAAAATTATGTAAGCGCTTTCTTCTTATTGCTTTATTGTCTATACATGTGATGTAAAGTGTACGGTATAATTGCTTTTATATCAAGGGATCTCAATCATAGTTGGGAAAGAGTCTCAGTTAACCAGGTGGCGCCTAATATCTTTATTAAAGTGTCCGAAGAAACCACGAACCTAGCTCTCCACTGTATTACTGGCTGCCGTTCGTATCTATATACTGCATATAATATTATATTGCCATAATATAGCATATAAGTCTCTTTCAATTATACATCACTCTTGGGTGGAAGGTAGTCCCAATAAAGCTAGATTCAATAAAGCCAAATTAAAATGGTTTGAAAAGCCTCTATTTGAGGATTGATTTATTTCTATCGCTTTGCCAGATCTAAAAAAAAATAAGGAGAAGGTCCCAAGGCAATTATTGGCTACAACTTGGCCAGCCACGTGTCCATTAGAGTTTTAGTGTTACGTATGGAGAATAAATTCCTCCTGGTACCACCGAATAGTACTCACCTCCGTCAACCACTCGACTTAGCATATTTCACCCTGCCTGGAGAAAAGTTCTGCAGGATTTTAAAAATAGACATAAATGGGACCTTCTCCTTATTTTTTTTTTAGATCTGGCAAAGCGATAGAAATAAACCAATCCTCAAATGGAGGCTTCTCAAATCATTTTAATTTGGGTTTATTGAATCTAGCTTTACTGGGACTATCTTCCACCCAAGAGTGATGTATATTTGAAACAGACTTATACGGTATATTATGGCAACATTTCCTAAAGCAATTAAGCAAACTTGGCTATAGATACGAACGGCAGCCAATAACACAGTGGAGAGCTAGGTTCGTGGATTATTCGGTACACTTTAATAGTTATTAGGCGCCACCTAGTTAATAGAAAAAACTTACAATGTTATTAAATCCTGAAAATTAATTTTTGGAGTAGCATTTCAATAAGACATATTATTTCCTCCAAAATAAATAGTTTATTCTTTCCTTACTATGAATGAGATCCCTTGATATAAAAAACAATTATACAGTAAAATTTACATCACATGTATAAACAAAAAAGCAGTAAGAAAAAAAATGCTCACATAATATTGACTATGATCGACAATCGTGTCAGACACAAACTCTTAGGCAAATATCCTGCATACCAAGTAATAGGTTAGTAAAATGACGAGTTGGTAAATAGCGCACAGGGTTTAAAATTCATGAATTTTATTCTGCCGCAAGGATATAAAATATGACATATGCATAATCACTCAATCTGTAGAAAATCTAAATTTTGCCAAGGCAATCTTACAAAAAATAAATGGTATTACATGCAACTTATGAAAAAGGTATTTCTAATTTTAAATTATCCTCCAAATTAATACCCGTATTAGTATATCTACCTACGATCCATGTATTCTAAAGCACTGCAAATCATAACTTGATCTTTCCAAACATTGGTACACAACATCCAGCCGATGATAATCAACAAGAGCATAACACGCAAGTGGTGGCTCTAGCCCAAAACACCCAAAAACAGATATCGCCCATAAGGAAAATCCAGATGTGTGTGCTAAAGCGGTACCCATGGAGAGGATACTAAAAACTATCGTTTGTCTTAGAAAAAAATAAACATCTAACATTGAGAAGATTACTAATAACCTAACTAGTTTCTCATCTTATCTATAGAATAATCTATAGGGTTCTATGGCCCCTTTTCTTCCTGGTATTGGCCAGTGGAACAAAAGAAATAGTGTCTATTATAGAGAGATTTCTTTAAAAGCAATAACAGTCAGTTCCAAAAAAGTTTTAATGCCAGGATGTATTTTAAAACTGTAAGAGTTCTGATTCTCAAAATGATTCAAAGATAGCAAAATAATACCCACTTTGATACAGATATTGTTTTGTTTAAAAATCGGTGTTAAGAGATATGTGTTCTTAAATTTACCTACATATTTCTTGGTCGAGGAATGGCCTGCTATATTTGATATCCAAAGAGATATTGAACTTCCACACCCGTATCTCGGAGAAACGTACCTATTTCAATAATTGTTTCCTTCGGGAAAATCAAAGTAAATTTTCAAAGAAGCGACTAAACGAATTTCGAAAATTTATTTCTTAATTAAAGGCACTAATTCGGAACCATTCTCCGAGGCGGACGTTCTTTCTCGACCATATTCATTACTGTCGATTGTAACTGAGACGCGCGAGGAAAAGAATCGAAGAGTGAACAGGGACGGATTTTTTGAAACACGAAATGCCCAAAACGTCCTTTAGAACATGCTATAGAAATATACAAAACGTCAACAAGTTGAATTAACATGAGGGCAAAGTATCAACATTTGCTTGTTGAAAAATACTGTTCTTGCTAAGAAATATTGCACATATTCAATGAAGACAAAAACTTGAATTAGTAAACGAAGTTTATTTTCCTAAGACCGAGCGAAATGTGATTACTTTCCGCACTAGTATGCCAAGAAATGTAAATTACGGTATTCAAGCTTCATACTATAGTTAGGGAAATAGGTAAATTGAAATACTGGACGGAATAATGTATGAATATAGTTCCTTCGACATTTATAATGGAAATAGGGGAAGACCTAGAAATACTAAAACTGTGCAGTGAGATTATTGAAGGTAGTCTAGGTACCAATACTTGAAAAGTTGGAAATAAGGTACGGATCAGTCAGGCTAGTACATGGAGGGTATTAAGAGAAGAACAACTGTATCCGTTTCATTCGGAAAACGTGCAAGTCCTTTATGACGACAATCGGCCGTAACAATTGGAAATGTGCAACCAGATCCTAGCAGCAATCGACTAATGGGCCTCATATTATCCACTGATTAGATGAGGCTGGTTTCACGGGTGATGGCATAGGAAATCTGCATAACATTCACGCATATGCCTACGAGAACCCACAGTGTGGTAGAAACAATACATCAGCATAGATTTTCATTGAATGAATTGGCTTCCTTTTTTGATGGCTCAGTAACTGATGACCTAGATTTTTTCCCAAATTGTCTCCTAATATGTGGCTTCTCTACGATGGAACCTTGCCTCACCTTAGTGGTCGTGTACGGGAGTATTTGAATGCATCGTATCTTGAGCGATGGATTGGACGAAATTGGCCATTGGCATTGGCAGCGAGGTTCACAGATCTTAATCTTTTTTCTTCTGGGGCCATTTGAAGCAATTGGTGTATGCTACGTAAGTCACCGACATCGAGGATCTTTGTTTAGGGACAACAGAGAAGTGTCAAACTATTAGGGAAACACCGGGAATTTAACATTAAGTTAGACAGCATTTTTTGAAGGAAATGTATTGGAGAAAATGTTAATCATTTTGGCAATTTCTTTAGTCTGGTTGCTAATCTAGTTAATTCTTATTGTTTAATTTAAAATAGAGGAATTTAGGAAGATGAAAAATTAATTTGCGACATAATTTTTAAAGACGATTTTCATCTAAACGGTTAGATTTAGCCAGCCAAATAAAGACTATCTTTTTTAAAGGACTTGCATCAGTCTTTCGGAAAACTTGGCAAAAACGCGTTTAGCTATCAAAGCTTAACAATTATGCAGGAAAAACAATTTTCATTATAGGTAAAGTGCCCTCTAGTGGCATACAATCGAATTAAACTTTTACTAAAATAATGGAGCAAAATCGAAATCTGCTCCAACCATTAATCATCCGATATTTTGAAAAAAAAAACATATGAAGCTTTACCAGTATTTTATTATGCAGATTCACCGCCTTAAATTTCGTGATCGATTTTTGAATCACCCTACATTTTAAATTGAAATCTATATCTCCCCAAAAAACTGCGAAAGCAAATTTAATGTATAAGGAAAGAAACATTGTTCAAGAGTGTTGCAATGTTACACAGAAGTAGTTCGGATAGAAAAAAAATACCTCCAGAAACGCGATGACCAATCCCTTTATCACAACCACGCATCCAAGAACTGACTCCATATCATTCATCAGAGATCTTTTTATGCATGCATAAAGCCTTCGTGTTCACAAGTCCAGTGTTTTATTAATATTATCATTAATAACAAACTTCATATGTTCTCAACAAACGTTTTATGTCGTAATATACTCTACTACGGTGGTATTTTTTGCAATCAAAAGTTTTGTACAGACATAAATTTATTATTATGTTTTACTTGAGTGTGTTTTCGCTGAGGTCGCTTCGAAATGAGATTCCTCATAAATATAGAAATAGAGATTATTCGCAATGATTTGAGTTATAGTGCATACGGATCATGCCTTAACCATTGACTTCTACACGAATGGACAAGCAATATTAATGGACTGTCCAGCATCCTGGACTAGAAGGTTCTGAAACTTAAAAAAGCAGTAGCCAATAAAGAAAATGTTTAAAATTGTGAAATTTGTGCATTTGCGGTAAAAATATATACTTCTTCTTCTTCTTCTTTGCGGAAGCCTTAAGGCTTGTTTTACCTATTTATTTGCCCCTCCTGGGATGCCGATGACCAGCTGTCCTTCCACCTCTTGGGAGGCCGTCCTGGTGGTCTTCCGGATGCTGGTTTGGCATTTCTGGCGATTTTTGCCAGTCTGTGGTTTTCCATCCTGGATATGTGCTCGTTCCAGAAGCGTCTTCTAGCGCGTGTTCATCTAACCACGTCCTCTGTCTTACACTCTTCCCTAATTTCGTTACTCCTTCTTTGATCCCAAAGTGAGCTCTTTGTGATAATTCTTAGTATTCTCATTTCAATGGTTCGTGCTATCCTCTTTGTCTCCGTGCGCCGTGCCAGCTCGTGTTTCTGTTGTGTATGTCATTATGTGTCTGACACATGCTTTATCTATTCTAACTTTGGTCCGGATTGATATGCATGTATTTTCCATATGGTTGTTCGTAAGGCTCATGCTATCCTGGCTGCCTTGTTCACCTGATTCCGTACGCCATTCTTGAGTTCACCATATGGGGATATTGTTATTCCCAGATAGTTGAATTCAAAAACCTGTTCTATTGTTTTGTTGTTTAGTTCTAGTTTGCATTTGCGTGGTTATCTGGCGATCACCATGCTTTTTGTTTTGGTGGTTGATATTGCCATGTTAACTTTTTCGGCCTCTTTCTTAAATGCCTGTAAGAGCCATTGCAGCCCGTTTTCCGTGTCCGCGAATAGCGTTACGTCGTCTGCGTAACATTATCTTAAGTTGTTGGTTTCCCATCTTGTATCCCTGGTCTACCTTTCGCACTTGCTCTATTATTCTGTCCATTGTGATGTTAAATAGCAGTGGACTGAGACTTGTATCCCTGTGTTTTGCTCTATTTTTTCTGTATTTTTCAATATTTTGTTGAATAGTTCGGCCAGCTGTCCAGCCAGAGCTTCTCCTCCGCATTTCAGCAGTTCGTTGGGAACATTGTCCGGGCCTGGAGATTTACCGTTTCTCGGGTGCTTCATTTCCGATATCACCTCCTTCACCGTGGTGTATTGTTCTACAGCCTCGATGTCTATTGCTTCCCCTCGGTTCAGCCTACCCCGCTCCTTGGGCCTTCGTAGTTCCTCTTCGTCGCGGTTTGTATACAGGCCCTAAAAGTAGGTGGTCCATTTGGCTGTCGAGATGTTATTTAATTGTATTGTCTCATTTATTTCCCTCCTTGTTGCTGGGTATTTTCCATATGCTTTTTTAAGTTCCACAGAGGTCACCCTCTATTTCTCTACTGAAGTTCTCCCAATGCTCTCTCTTTAATTTCCTTATGCGGTTGTTTACTCTGTTTCATGTTTCGATGTATTTGATATGGTTTCTTGGAGTCTTGTTGGCTATGTATGTTAGGTGGGCTTTTTATATACAAAGCATATAATGTTAATTGCAGGGATATTGCTCTGTGTTCGTGAAAATAGATTTTAACTCTACTACTTACACTACACTATAGGGCAAAAAAGCCCTTAAGGTTTTTGGTTTTATAATAATAATGCCTACCACTTGGAGCTAGCCCTAGCACGGCACCTAGTAAGCTCAATGTATTATTTCACTTAACGAAAAGAACAGGATCTAACCAAAACTAACCCAAGGCATGCCCAAAATGAAGAAAAAATAATTTTACAAACATAACCTTAAGAAAGATTTAAAAACCGACAGGAATTGAATCTTGAGCCAAAGGCCCAGCATCTAACCACTAAATCACCAGAGCACTTCCAGAGAATTCATTGCTCCGCAAAGACATCGGTAAACTGATGGCTGATTAGGTGCCGTGCTAGGTCTAGCTCTAAATATGCCTACTTACCTATTTACTTTAACTGTCTTTTGACTCTACATATAATAAGTGTTAGGTAACCACATATATTTTTTTAGCTACAGTCGGACAACATGAGAGGTTTGATTTGAATACCTCACTTTTGCTTATAATATCTAAACACTTTTCATTTGTAGCATTATTAAATATTGATTAAGGGTTGAAGGGTAGTTTTAGGTACGTGTTGTAATAATTATAATATGTTTAAGCATTGGTTTAAGTTCAGTCGCTAAGTTAAGATCATTGACTTTTAAATAATTGTGTATAATAGTGTCGAGTGAGTTGAAAGCCTGGCGTTAACCTGTCGTGTTCCCAAATGTAGAAAAGTAGCAATTTTTTTAATTTTCATATAAAGGTGAAGTGAGAGAGCAGTTTGCAAAATAAGAGGAAATAATCATTTTGTTACAATCAAGAATACTCGGGTTAAGTTTTGTTTGTCTATTTTTATAGACATACACACTGTATTTTTAGAGGCTGAGTCTAACATTACGTGCACCAGATATGATATTAATCAATTGCGTGATTTTTCTATTTTTTACCTAAAAAAATACATGCAATACTGCTTACTTTACCGCTAGGTTGGTTGTATTGTATTCAATGGCTGTCTTGACCGAGGTCTTGGTCCAACGCAGGCAATTAAAGTAGATATATATTTTAGGTGTCAACTTAATTTGTTTGATGATTATTTTTAATACTTCGGTGCAATACCAAGTATCTTGCCTATCAAAACACCAAACATCTAAAAGAGCGTGCTCCCAAGTAAAAAGGCAAACATTAGAACACCAGCAAATTGGAAATGTTTTAGCTGACTATTATGGTTGTCAAAGTCTATCAAATTGATAAATCTTTCTCATCGCTCAATGAAGCAGACATCAAAATAATAAAAACCCACTTTAATAAATGCTAACTGATAGCATAGGACCAACATTTATTTTATTAATTTTGATAAAGCTCCTCAAACTCACTCAAACTGTATTGCCTTTATATCTGAAAATCTGTTTATATCAATAGAGTAAATGGGTACTGCTGTCAACAAAATTGTATACCAAGACAAAAGGCAATTTACCTCTTAAAGTACATAATGATAAAACTATAGAGACATATCTTATTGAATCTGCTTGTTTTCTAAAACAGCATATAGAACAACGTTCTCTAGAACACAATTTAAACTTTGTAAGTTATATTTCAACATCGGTATCAGATCAAATCCCAGCTGAAAAGGAATTTACTACAGTTTTAAAAAAACAATTATTTTTATTAAAAACCACTTCTAAATACGACCATCCTATTTGGTAGCATATACTTGCATGCATTTATCATATGCATATAAATTTTTATGCAGTTCTGGAGACAGTCTTTAAAAAATATCTAAATAACTATGTATGTATTATTGTTTTAGTTTATATATACTTCAAAATATATTTTAAATGAACCACTGCATATTTATAAATTAATAGCCATAGTCTGTTTTTTTTACACCATAGCGTATTATAATTGTTAAACAACTTATTATTATGTTCCTTTCTGTGATGGCTCCCAAACGATTTTTTTATGATATTTTGTCAAATGGCAATTACTAATTAATAAAAATAATTCAGGAATAAATTTTTTAAGTCAAAAAAGTAACAAAATTAGTTTATATATGAATTAATACGTATCCCATTGTCAGCGCCTGCTCCCAACCCGCGACGCCATCTTAGATACAGGCCGTCTAGTTTAGAGGGTGTTGCACTGCACAATCAAAACCCATCAATCGTAAGCGAAAAATGCGTCTATGCGCATGTTTTACTGTGATAATTATTCAGAGTGCCGTCCTTGTGCGCCTGTGCACTGACAGGCATAAACAACCGTAAACAACCCAGTTCAGTACTGACGCCATTTCTCTCTCATATTATTGATTGGTAAGTGAAGTAATTTTTGTGTTTTTCGAATCCAATTTTGTGTGGCATCATTATTAATTAACAAGAGTTAGTTATAATAATTATATTTTAGTCTGAATGCATAAATTTAACTTTAAAAGGCCATAATGGCGAATAAAGATACAAATTGCATGGTTCTATTTTCAGCAAGTATTTCGTTAAAGGAGTGTATTTTTATTTTCAGTTTTCTCTATTTCCTATAATTTCTATGTGTTTAGATCGATAATATTTACTAAACTTTTTAACCTTGATTTTGTTTATGACCTATCACTTTGAAAAATGGAAATTTATATTAACAAAGTCTGGATCTATTTAATTTTCTCATTAAATCATTTTAACCTAAAATTGTTTTTTGGTCACAGCCTTTGGCAATTTAGCTGATCCAAAATAACATAAACTAACAATTTTCTAAATTAAAGCGCACAAAGCTTACCACAACTAACCTAGTATTTTAAAATGCTTCCATCTAAACGAAATTTAATATCTTCCATATGGAAAATTTCCATAGAAAAAAACTGCAAGGTAGTGCAGAGACAATTTGTAAGCTGAGAATTAGGGCTAGGCATTTTTTAATACAACTGAAATATGTTGTTAACTTTTTTTGTTTTTTCGATCTAATTATGTAATTGATAAAACCTGCGGCCGACCCATAAAACACTTGAAAGCTTGCGTGTTATTATGAAATAGCTTTTATAAAAATCACACCTTTATTAAGTCTCCGTGTGTTATAAGGAATATTTTTTTCTTAAACTAATAGGTAACTCCACAGCACAACTGGGTTAAAATTAAATTAAACTGATCTCACACTGATTTTCTCATAAGATTTTGTTGTGCTTATAACCATATGCATTAACAAAACAATCGTTTTCCCTGGGGCTCTTTAAACCTTGTGGCAGGTAAATCACATTATCTTAAACACGCTAAGACCTAAAATATTTCTTAATTTCTTAAGTACGCCCCTGCTTTCGCCTTTCGGCTGTCGGTTGCAAATTTTCTAGTGCGCATGTCCAGAAGGGCCGAACTATGTTTACGATTGAACCACGTAAAATAGTCGCAACGGCAAGTGAGATATCTATGGCCTTAACTAAACTAATCGGTACTAAAATGATCCAAAGTGTCACGAATTGACCTAAGATGACATTTAAAACGATTTGAAGCATGGAAAATGGGTCAGGATCACAGAAATTTGACATACTTCCAGCGATAACTAGCAATTTCTACCAATGTGATTTCGGGGGGTAAAATTTTACACCATCGAACTTGTGGCAAACAAATTCAAAATATAGAACACAAAAAATCCTCGTATTTCATAATACTCATCTCGCATTGTTTAAATTTTCACTTGCCATATAGCCTCAAGCACACACCGTTTGATACAACTAAGTTTATATATGAGATGACATAATATACAAGACGTGATCGCTAAACTTCAAGCATCTGCCACCCAGCAGCTGCACAAAACGACTGGATTAACTTAAATCAATATTATTTCCGTTTTTTTCCATTATATTTATATGAAGCTCAAATAAAAGCTTCAGCTAGCTACTGTATGCTTTAAATGATAAAAGAACCTTTCTGAATCAGCAAAAGACAAAAACTATGCAATTGTATGTTAAATAATCCTATGCCTTCCCTGTCAACAAAAAAGCAAAAGAAAAGTCGCATGAAGAAATAAAAGGCAAAGTTTTACGATGCTTGGTCTATCCAGGCGACCATCCTTTCCTGCTGCTTTCAATTGGAAAATGTGGAGCGCCAACAGACAAAGAGAAGGTTTCTAATAAATATTTGCTGTCCGTTCGGTGCCTTGAATTAAAATGTACGCCCTTGGCTTACCAGTATATTTATCTCTAAATGCCTAACACACTTAATGGTAAAAAGTCCTATGTTGACATCAGCTCGAAAATGAAGGATACGGTATGATTTTTATAGAATGAAAGTTTGCTTGATTTTATGAAGTATTCTTTATAGAAATTTCAAGTATTTTGATTAGTTTCGTTCTGCTACGGTTCGTTTATGCCAGATTGAGGATGGACTGGGAGAATTGATATCGTTGGTTTTAAGGCAAGTTAATAAGTCGCAGATTTGATATAATGAATAAGTAAGGTGGGGTTCGGAACCTTCGGAAACAGTTATTGACAGCAACACAATTTTTGCACTCGATGCGCGCAGATGATTAAAACTGTTGTAAAAGCTTTAATCGTCTTCTAATGATACTAACATGGCTAGCGAAACACGCGTCGGGTGTAAAAATTCTGCTTCGGTATTTTGAAAAAAGTCTGTGTGCAATATCGAATAAGAGTTTTTCCGGAGGGGACTCACCGCTCACCAAAAAAACTCCGTTCAACCCCGTTGACTGCTCCCTTTGGTAAATATGGTGTATTCGTAGATGGATTTTCTATCTTCAAAGCCAGTGGAAATACATTTCCTCTTAAAACCCTCTAGGAATCAAGACTATTACTATTACTTTATGCAAAAAGAAGTAATAGTTAAAACGTCTAAAAAAATTAAAACAACTTCAAAGGAAGAAACGAATGGAATATGGCTGACAGAGGTGACAGATAAATACGTGAGCAAAATTTGAGGGTGATATTTTGATTTCGGTCAAAGATTATTTCTCAACACTTTAAAGTATTATAAACTATTTTAGCGAAAATTAGTTTTAAATTTTTTTATGTTGCGGATTTTTTCACACAGTGTGTTCATATAGGTTAAATCTGTATATTTAGCCTATTGCATTTGTAGCATGGACGCCATCCAATACATATAAGGCATGTTATTCCAGTCAAGTAAAACATTGGCTTTAATGTCATAAAAGAAGAGTTTTTGACAAAACCATAATATGTTTGGGAAACACCCCATGTGTATTACCTTGTCGTTTTTCAGCATTATATTTCAGTTACTCCTTTGTCCGAGCCTGAATTGTGGGTAGAATAGATTCCGTTATATGCAACAATTGCTGGAAAGCAAGTTTTCACTCCGTCAAGGAAATCGTTATTAATCGTTCTCATTATAATATACTTTGTCTCTGTCTATGCTGTGTAAACAATATGTCAAATAAAGAAAGAACATGTATCTACCGTCTCAAATGCATCAGCGCATTTGCCCACTCTGTTCTCCCTCTTCGCGCCGATGGTCAAAATTAGATTTTAGTTTTAGTGCAGTACAACCGTTCACTTATAAAACATCCACCCAGTCTTAGCTCTGTTTGACGCCAAGAGATGTAGTCTTTTTTTCATTTTTTGCACAGATATTTAGAAAATATCTTTTGTACTCTGTTCTCCTTGTCCAAGCTTGGATAAGGAACTCTTTTGGGGCTTTCTACCCATTTCCTCAGGCCAGAAAATGCGATAGCGTCTCGAGTCTCTCCTGTTCTGTTGCCGTTTGGCAAAATGGCGGTTGGAAAATTATAGTAAGACAAGGAGTAAGATAAATCTGTTCTCAGGATTCGAAGTCTTATATCTCTGGTGAAGTTAAGTTGAGAGAATTTTAGAAGAAGAAAAGTAACAGGGTATTTAGTGTGGACAAAAAAGCAGTTAGTTGAAATATAAGAAAGATTAATTAAATTCAGTAAAGGAAGGAGTATATATTAGTTTTGTTAGACATTTAGTAATATTAACTTGATGTACATTATTTAGTTTTATGTGTGAAAGAATGAATGCTTGAAAGTAGTTAGAAAAATCATATTTGATCTTATTTAACTGTAACGTTGTAATTGTACCTGAATATTATATCGCAATTTTCTCTGTGTATCCATTAAATTGTGGTATCGATTATCACAACATTACAATTACGAGTGGATTTCAGTACTCCGACACGTTTGACTGTAGGCGCCTTCTGAAGATTCGCATGAAAATAGGATATATCGAGAGAAGTTGAAATTAACGGGTCTTCTCGTTTGGACTTTCGTCCACGAAGGTGCCATAGGGCAATTAAGTTTTCAACTGCTGGTTGATGGCAATTTTTTTGTTAATATTACGAAGCGTAGTAACGCGTATCTTTTGTTAGAGTACCGGCTATGCTGTTGTGAATCATAGTTTGCAGAGCGGTGTGATAACCCTAACCCTTTTATTGGACTTCCGATTCGTCCTCGGTCGAGTGTGCACGTGTTGGGTATCGGCCATTTTGTTCCAGCTTCATATACATATATGTTAGTTTGGGGGCACATGGGGCTTTCAGGGGCTGTGTAGATTCCCCGAATAAGATTCGGACGTCCAGCCGGGGGTTAGAGCCCCGTGCATGTACAAGATTTACATGTGTGTGAATGTCCAGCCGGTGGTGTTCGAACCTTAAAACAAGCCGTGCAAGCAACAATCTGAGTCCCCAGTAGTACATACTCGACATACTGAGGGCTCTAAAAATAGTACCTCTATCCATCAGGTATAACTTATCTGGGATGGGTCGCCCCAGCTCTAACTAAGCCGGATAGAGGTCTTTTCTGGCTGAACTTTCTCACGAAAAAGGCCAATAGAGAGTTTACTACTACTAGTATAACCCTTTTATTGTAAAAGATAGGTTCGACTAATGTGCTTCTAAGTAGCAAGGCTATAAAAAATACCATTTTCCATTTTCACCAGGGTCTTTCCAAGGGACCACTTTCCATTTACTTGGGGCCTTCCTTATTTGAGTAGGAGCCCAGACGTCTTCTCCGCTTAGACCAGACAGAGAGTTTAGTGTAGCCTGGTTACCCCGACTGGTACATTGCCTAAGTCTCTCAACTACCGAGGACAAATCTGTCAAGTATGGTAGGATCAATTTCAATTAATAATAAATCAGCAAAGCTAATGTGTTGAGCGTTGTTCTTGATTTATCGTGCTACAACCTTTAATTTTTCAAGTAAAAAGACCAAATATAATCTACCAAGAAGCGCCTACTGGAAATATTACTTCCAGAGATACCGAGTTTTAGTTCGCTGAACTTATTTAGTATTTTTACTAAGAGACAGTCCTCTAATAAACTGTAATTTTTCTCTCTTGGTATTATCTAAATTTATATCGTACAATTAAGGCGGTTATGCCATTTATATTTAGTTAATTATATCTGTCTGTAAAACACATCGCAGAAATTTAATTTAACTTATTTAAGCCTTATTATTGAACGTTTCGCCTTGATATCGGTCAATTAAGTCCAATTTTCCTTATTTGGTGCGGCTACATTTATTTCTCTATATTTTATTCAGTAAATCCCTTTTAGTTTGGCATTTTGAAGACATTTCAGAAGTCTTCTATATTCTAGCTGCCAAGGGACTAAGCTAAGCGTAAGTTAGTGGATATTTTTATTCCCTAATTTCAACATATAGATCTTTACATTTAGTAACTGGGTAATATTAAAATATTCTTTTAAAGACAACTCCTCTCTCTAATTAGTATCGAGGTAATTTATTGAGATTTTTATTAAGCAATTATTAGTAATGTTAAGTTATTGATCAGAGACTCGCTAAAGTGCCATAGCTAGTGCTATTTTTTGATTTGAAGCTTAATCGCAGTAAGTACTAAGCCTAAATCATATAATTGATACTTGATTATTGTAATTTCTAGTGTTAAAGTGTCAAAATACAGCTTAATTAACATAGCAATTAATAAATTGTAATTTGAACATTAATTACTACTTGTGGCGTATATAAGTCAACTTAAGTGATATTCCATATTTTTTTTAGCATAATATTAGCTAGGTACTTCAAAGTCATCAGACAATTTTCTAAATTTTAAGAAAGTAGTAGATTTTAGTATTTTTTAATAAACTGGTTGTGTGTATTCCTGGTGTTTATTTTGGCAACTGTATTTTGGGCTATAATTCATCCTTATTCTAATTTTTTTACCCTTTTTCAAAGGGCATTTTTTCTAAATTTAATTATCCGATTTTCAGACAGGTAGAATTTCTAATAAATTTAGTACAGTAAAAGTTTAGTGGCGCCCACTCTAACTGCCATAAACTTTAATCCACGCATTTAAAAAGAATAAAAACACAAACGACTGAGTGAGCTAGGCATATGAACCAGCTGAAAGCGCAATCGGCGAATAAGGTTGGTTACATAATGCAAATTAAATCTTGCATTATTAAAGTACGTAATACCTAAAATCCATGTTTCAATTCACACTCTATGAATACAACCGCACCTACCTATGGTAATTAAAGTGGCCAATTATAAAGTTAATTACCACCCACTCCTTTATGGTGATAAATTATTTAAAGAATTAGTTGCTTATACCGACCACCATACTTAGAAACTAAGTCTTAAAACTAATTTAGAGAAGTAAAATAAAGAACTACAGGTCAAAGGGCTTAAAATCACAAGACGTTCATTAAAATAAGAGTAAAGCATAACATGCTGATATTTAATTTAAACTATTCTTAAAAAAATCATTCAAATTACGATATTCATTTTCTGATAAAAACATTTTTGTTTTCTTTCAAAACAGTCTCTCAATAGCTTGCATCCTTAATCCCAAAGGTAATTGACTATACACTCTAAGACGCTTGTTTCGTTTAGAATGTGTAATGAGCAATCCGAAAGTATGTCTTTGAGTATTATAATACCCTCCCAGAGAGAGCATGAGCATGAGCCCCAAGGGGCAACAAGTAACAGAGATATCACTCTATAAATGCGAAATATCAGTTCTACCTACAGAGCAACCCAATGTGATTGTTGCTACTCAAACTTTCACATCAAGGGCACAGAAAAAAACGACCTTTCAGATAGATATTATTAACGACACATTTAAAATTTTAAATATTAGTTTCTGAAAAATGAAGCAATATCAAAGCTGCATCACACCACTGCTTAGTCCTTACAAGCCTATCCTAACACATCTTCCCAAGGTGCCAAAATCAGAGTCTTGCAAAAAGACGGTGGCATCATCTGCAAATATAGAAAATTTCCTCGATAATAAAAAGTGGGGAAGATCGTTCGCATAAATCCACAGCTTTCCCAACAATTTTCCGTAATCTATTGTAATATAACATACCCGGGCCTGTTTAACATAGTTGAACGAGATAAGTAAAGTAATGCTTTGTCTTTATTTTGCCAATGACCGTCGAAATAGGTTAAAAAGATAACCAATCCGTACGTTGTGTTATTATTATATCTTGTATAATTTGACTTACTCGAAATGCGTACAACGGTAACAAAATTAGGGAAACTTGAGGGACAGATGCGTTATGTAAATTAAAACACAGATTCCTAATACACCTAATTTATTAGAGAAAACGTGCCAAATTATTAGAGAAAATCGTGCCGGACTCAGTCTGGAATTCACGAGGGGAAAGAGTACGGCAGAGAAACCCTCGATCTAAATTAATAAACCGAATTATGCTGTATAACCTTTATTAGTATATTAATTAATTAAATTACTGTCTCCCGTACCACAATTCGTAATTCCATACTTGTAATAGTACATTTAAAACTGAAGAGATAGCTCTCCGGTGGGGAATCGAACCCGAGTTTTCCGCGTGTCAGGCGGATGTGATTACCAGATGCCGCTGGAGGGTACTGAGGTCCTGGAATACGGACGCCACTCAGCTAAAGTTGATATTAGGGCCAATATCTCTAGAATGATCATTTCATTTATAACTAGGGTATTCACCCGTCAGGGTAGGAAAATGTTAGTAATTTCACAAAAGCTCTTACTTGCAATCACAGTCATACTAAATCTAAAATTCCAGCACCAAAAGACAACAAACAATAAATTTTTGTTTTCATTTAAGGCAGGGTTATTCACAGCATAAAACGATTTCATTAAACATATACACAGGTTATGCCATCAAATATAAATTATCCATGAGAATAAAACAAATACTTGTGCCAATTATGTTAATAACAATATTATAAATTTCATTTCATGTTGTAACACAGAAGCAAAACAATTCACCCAAAATAAACCGGACACTGCCCCGCCTTTTGATTTATCTATCTTCGTTCTCGAGCGATACGCTTTTTCGATCTCTCGAAAAAACCTCGCAAAACCCAACTTCAATTTATGGCTTGTGTTTCTCTCTTTCTTTCTTTACATCCATATATCGGGTGTCTCAAAATTGAATGTATCAGGTTTGATGAAATAATATCTTAAATAGGCGGGTTACCTCACCATACAATCGAATGCTTATAATAAATAACAGAACACCGCTTCGGCAGCTTCTCATGTGCTTAACTGGGTGTACAGATGTTTAAAAAACTCGAAAACAGCATTGCTTTCCGTTAACCCAAACTGCTGAGCGCTCATAATTCCATGCCTATTCAGAAAATAAATGACATTCACAAGCATCTCTACCAGTTTAGCCAAAGTAGGCAAAAATGCAATCAGACGGAAGCTTGGTGAACTGTCCTGGTCCCCATGCTGATAAAGTGAAAGCACATTGGCCCCTTTTAGGCAAGCTGGAAAGAGGCCTTCACTGGTGGAGATATTTGTAGCATCAGCCAAGGCTTGCACTATTTGAAGTGGTAACACTACACCAACAAACTAAGTATACTCTATTGAGATGTGCATTGCATACATCGAGGCCGCGCATATCCCTTACGCTCCTGGCTATCACAATTGTGATTACCTTTTCCATAGAGGTAACAGGGAACAGAATTCGATTTGTACACGTTCATTCCTGTACCACATCATTGTGTATTATCTTCCCTATCAGGCATGATACATGTGCAGCCGACTTACGCTTTAATTGTTTGTTGTGAGCAAGGCACAGAGAAGATTGTTTGATACTAACATGATGAGGTGATAGTACATGCATGCCGTCAGGTTTAGTTAGTGTTAATTTTGGTTTGGCGCAAATGAAAGTTGACCCCGAATGAGGTCAAATCGCCATTGTACGGCCCCAGAAGTTACGAGGAGCGCATCTAATTTTTTATAGTTTAGTGATATTTTCCTTTAAATTATTTGCAGAACAGCTAGTCAATTTGGATACATTGAGGAAAAATCCTTATGCAGTATTCGACCTATAAGACGAAACTGACTCGGACTGTGATATTCAAAATGCATCGAAATTAGATGAAACTGCAGAAATAGGTGGTCAACGAACCTCAGTTAAAGAAATTTTGAAAATGGAAGGCAACTAAGAAAGAACAGCTTCATTCATGCCCAGTTTTTCATGCCGGGCATACACATTTGGCCAAGTTTGGCAAACCTCAGCCAACACGAATATGTGTGAGGTCTGTTTGTCGGGGTTGGCCGCGGTTTGGCAAAGTTTGCCGGTGATCGGCAAACTTTGACAAATCAAAGGGATTCGAGCAAGTCTTTGGTGCCGTCCACAAACATTTTGGCGATACGTCCATTGTGTGGTTGCCATAATTGTACAAAAATGATGCGACAAATGTTGTATGTCCGGCTTCAAGGTATGGATAACTTTATTCTTCATATATTTCCTATGACAACGATTGTTAATACAATTGTAACCAAAGTAATTATAGGCTTCACAACTTTATGCAATAGATATCTGGTACTTCAGAAACCGGGCATCAGTCAAGATGAACATTTGTTCCTTTCACACTTTATGCCGCCCGGATGAGGGTACGGATGAATCAGATGAAGAGTTTCTTCCTTCTGGAACTGACCCAGTGACACCATGGAAGTAGTGGACGACGACTTCTTGGAAATGGTTGCAGGATATACGTCCAGATGTCACATGCAGCAAACCTCTGTGGGTAGCAACCAAATAGATTAAGAGGTTTTTTAGATTAAATGCAATTATTGGTTGCATAAAGTTCATATGTATTAGAGCCAGAAATACCAGCTTCCTCTTGTACCTGGTGGATAAGTGGAAAATTTGGCAGTTTCTGACGAAATTAAAAAGGAAATAAATTACGGAAGGTATAGCCAATGATAGATTTACTACGGAGATAATACTACCGAACTGAAAAGATACCAAACATATATTACTCCATCGACAAGCTGATGATACCCCTTTCAGGTAGATGTCTAGCCAGTGGGATTCAAATACTTCGTTCTGACTGCCTCATGTGCTATTGTGCTAGATTTTGATATCTACCAAAGTTCTACCAGCAAATATGAAAATCGTGATCTAAGGCACGGCCCAGCAGTAATAGGTTTGTTCTAGCAGCGATTTCAAACCAAGGCCAAGCCATCCGGAGTTTGCGCATAGCAATTTAAGTGTCGCTTATATTGCAATGCGCAAACTCCGGATGGCTTGGCTTTGGTTTGAAATCGCTGCTAGAACAAACCTAATATTTCATTTAGTCAGAACATTACCACCAAAGAATCTTATTTTCATTGACAGAACTTTTTACTTTGATTCTGTTAGAAAGACTATCCGTAATGAACATTTATGCAACAACAATAATTGTGATGACCAAAAAGCTAAAGGGTTGCACATTTAAAAAGAAAATACGATGAAGAGACTCTGAACAATTCATCAGGACAGAAAATGATATTTCTATTACCAAATGAAGATGGAGTATGAAATCTGTAGGCCTGCTTTCTCTTGCACTTGGAGAAAATTCTAAATGAATGGTTAAATAATGGGATAAAAGCAAAAAGGAGTATATGGAAGTGCAATAAGAAAATGGGTGGAGTTGGTTTCTGTGTCTAAACATAGAATACTGCAGAAAATGGTCATTCAGTTATCGTACACTTATTTGATATTTAGATAGTCAACAGTTATAGGGAGCACAAACAAGATATGCAAGGGAAAAAGCAAAAACCTATATGAATCTATTAGATTTTCGACAGATCCTTGGAAAATACCTAGCCCTGGAACACGAAAACGCCCTTTGGAAAATCCACCAAAGAGGAATTATCCTGTTCCAATTCCATGTTTGGACCAAAGGTATGATATTTAAAATAAACTGCGGAAATATCTGGTAGATGAATATAATAGGAGATCAAGAACTAAATGTACAAAATCTCAGATTTACTTGTGCTTGAGTAAAAAATAAAATTGCTTTTGCGATATTCATAATAAACAAACAATAATTCATAAGAGTATTATACACTTTTGGAAATAAATGTTTATACTACCCACTGTTGTGCCTGTCATCTTTGTCTCCCATGATTCGCAAGTGTGCCTGCCCCTTCAAAAAGAGAATTTAGCTTGCGGTCAGTGCAGAAGGCTAATTAAGCTAATTAATTAAGCCATCTGAAGCAAACTGTGCTAAAATATTACCCCTTCTTATTAAAGGGCAGAAAAAATTTGTCACGGGAGTATAAGGGATATACAAATACATCACACAAACATCTTATTTTTTGCCACAGATCCGACTATAACAATTAGTGAGAACGATAATTGAGCAAGAATATTAGGACAATCTATTCGAATCTTCAACATTTAAATAAGATAAATCCAACATGCCTTTAAACGCTTATTTTCAAGTGATAGTCTGTTGAACATATTTAGCAAGTTAAAGTGGTTGTAACCCTGTATTTTTTTATGGCAGTGGCACACACACTAAAAGGAGATCCTATGGCGCTCGACGAGCGGTGTGTGTGCGAAGACGTTGATTGACACGATTCCTGAATAGTTGTAGATTGTAATTAGCGGGAAACAGATGTCCTGGGAGTGAGTTCCACAGTGATGCAGTGCACCAGACAAAGGAGTTCTTGTAAAGCAATGCTCTAGGTGTTTCCAGTTGTACGACAGGCGTTGCCAGGGGGCGGGATGAGGCGGGACAAATCCTGGGAACATCTGCAGTGAAAGTATCTGTAAAACAGGTACATCTCGGGCACATATCTGCGGTGTTCTAGACTATCCAGATTGCGGGTCAACTCCGGGTCGCCGACGAGGCGCACAGCTCTCTTCTGAATGGAATCCAGCAGCTTTAGGGTGTGCTTTGGTGCGGCACCCCAAATGTGTGAGCAATATTCTAAGCACGGTATTACTTACGCTTTGTAGAGCAAGAGCAACTGCTGCGGTGTATACAGTTTTTTGTTGCGAAATAACGCACCAAGCTTCTAGGAGGCTAATTTTGCGATGTTAGCAACGTGGTCATGCCAGGACATATTGCTGTTGGCTGAGACACCCAGTAATCTGATTGACGAGGATGAAGGGATAGTCGATCCTGCCATAATGGTGACAGGGCCCGCCGTATTGGCTTCCTTGGTAAACGTGGCTGCTTGGAACATTGCTGCATTGAAGGGGATCAAATTTCTGTGCCCCCAAGTTTGAACTTCCTTCAGTCTTGATTAACTGCTTTAATCTGCTCTTGTCTGCGGTGATAAGTCTCAGCCGCTGGTAAAGGTTTTTCTGATCTAAATTGGGAGACAACGGTACTGTCATTAGCAAAACTGTAACCATGATTATTCGTTTCGATCAGCATGTCTATAATATAGATGAGAAACAGAGTTGGTGAAAGTATTATGCCCTGAGGCATGCCCGCGTTAATGATGAATGTGTTTGAGATGTGTCCATCAACTGTAACTTACAGAGATCGATTCTTAAGGAAACTGGCAAGCCAGCTGCGGAAAGAGGCTGTCAGCCCGAAGGACGGCAGTTTGTTTAGCAATCCGTCATGCCAAACTCTATCGAATGCCTTCGAAATATCCAACGCAATCGCTCGAGAGTATTCGTAGTTCTCAATTGCCCTACTCCACATATGAGTGACATTGGTCAATATATCTCCTGTCGATCTCTCTTTGCAAAAGCCATATTGATTAGCTCTGGTTATTCTGTGGTTCTCGAGGTACTCTAGTAGCTGTTGATTAACTACAAATTCCATGACTATGAAGATTATGGAAAAGAAGGCAATTGGGCGATAGTTAGAATAGAAACCATATTTTTGTAAGAACAAATACTTTAAAATTGGACTCTGCACTCGCTCAATACTCTTATTCCAAGTATCATATTGTGGAGACCATACTGAGCTTCCGTGCTCTAATTTGGGCAACGCAAGATTGCCAAATCGCTTTAGGGAAACGTCAACACCGCAATGTTTAGTAGATCTGACGATGAAACCCATTATTTTGCCTCATCAATTTTGGTTGTGATATGCTCTGTAAAAGTCAAAGAGCTATCAAATGTAACTTCCAAATCTTTTTGTGAGGAAGCTTGTTGTAGAGCCAAATCATTGATATTATATTTATTCTTCACCATGTTTCTATGCATTTTTTAGTATTAAATTTAGAACCATTTGCCATACACCAGTCAACAGCATTATCCAGATCCCCCTGCAGACAGGCAAAATCATCATTTGTCGCAATCTCTACAAATAGCTTGAATTCATCAGCAAACAGATATGCATTCGAATGCTTGACAATTCGAAATAAATCATTAACTGCTACTAAGAACAGGAGAGGACCCATATTAGACCTCTGAGGTACCCCTGATGCACTTTTATATATATTTGACTTTGCCCCTTTTATCTCCACATGCTGCTTTCTGTCGGTCGAGTATGAAGCTATCAAGTTTACCAAATTTTCCGTTACATCCATTTTGCGTAGTGGAACAATAATGATACCATGTTTAACCTTATCAAACGCCTTTTCCATATCAGTATAGATAACATCAACTTGTGTTTTATTATTAAAAGAATTATGAATAAATTGCGAGAGAGTTCCTTATAGATTCTATTAAAAAGAACTCTTTCAAGAACTTTAGATATGGCAGTTACTATAGTAATGGGCCGATAGTTGGTAACTTACGTTCCATCAGGAACTCAATCACAACCCTTAAAAATATACTCAGGTAGCCCATCCGGTCCAATAGTTGTGTTTTCCTTTAATTTTTTTAGAGCTGCCCGGTTCTGATTTTGTAAAAGGAAGGGCGCAAAAGCAATCTTTCGGTACATCCCCAAATGATTCCAATTGTCCTCCAATGGAAAACATAGAACCAAAATGCAATGTTCTTAGTTTCCGAACAGAACGCCTTATTGTAACAGACTGTTGGAATAAACTCTTCATTTTGATTTGACTTGACATAGGACCAGATATTTTTAGGATCACTGAGCTGCCAGTAAGATACTTTTTATATTTTCCAAAATATATTTCTTTCCTTGCATTAAATTTAATGATATCACTATTATACCACATGGAAAAGGTTCTTCCAACTTGGGTCGACATTGGAACACACTGAACAAATATCCTATGAAGATTTTTATAAAATTCAGTTGTCCCGACATTACCATTACAGCACTCATAAAGAGATTTCCAATCTTAACTCTGGATTAATATATACATAAGCATAAAGCTTGCTTAGAATTAAGTTTTGTATTCTGTACTTGTTCACATTCAGCACATACATGCTTACAATCACATACTACTGACCATGCAGGATGGTGCTGATCTAATGGTAACAAGGGGTCATTATTAGTTTCCACTTTGGTGTCATGTAAATGGGAGCTACCAATCACCAAATCCAAAAGGACACCAATAACATTGCACACGCAATTGACCTGTACGAAATTTGTATTTGCTAAGAAACTCCTAAAGTCACATATATGCTCATTAGGGACGATCAACACAAGACCACTCATATTAAAATCTCCCAAAATTATACAATCACATTTTAAAAGATTTGATTCAACACAGTTATAAAATCCTCTATACACATCCCAATTGGTACCAGGTACGTTCAAACACGTTCCGTTGAGCAGAGCATCAAAGGTTCAAAAGCATTGTTGATGCTTGTTGGATATTTTAAGTTGAATTTTATTATTCTGATGGCTAGAAGAAATATATTATGGTTCCTTTTACAAAAGGCAGAGAGAAGAATATGACAACAAGAAGAGTATTAATACTATTAGCGCCAGGCGAAATAATAAAAGAGGAAGGATCAAGAGAGGAAATAATAAAGCAATATTGGAATGATAATACGGAGCATAAAAATCGAAAGGCTTGAAATGATACTAAAATAAAGAACCTAGTGTTCACTCCATTGCATCATTATTCTGTGTTAAAAATAAGGGATCTTATTACGAAATAGGGGTTCGACACGTAGATGCTGAATTTTATTATCATTTTGTAATAATATTCAATGGACATGCCTTCCACTGGATCAATTTTGACTAATTATTACAATCGCATTGAATAGAAAACTTATTGGGATAGACGCTGAGTTGGAAAAATTATAACCATAGCAAGCAAGTTTAAATTATTATTTGAATCACTTGGTATAGGTTTAAAATGTATTATTATTATTTTAAGTTGATATCAGTTTCATAGAATATTAAGTGTTGAAAAAAGTTATTTATACTATTTGCGCAGCCTATTCCATTTCTGAGAAGAATACGTTTTAATGCTGAAAGCCTCGCATAATAAATGCATTCATCATATTAAAAGCCATTGAGTCGACAACGGAAAACTTCTGGAGAAATACATTTGTAGCGAAACATCGGTCTCTTTTATTAAAATGAGGAATTTCTTCGTTTCGGCCTCGACCGGAAACAGAACAAACTTTAGCCGGCAACATGATGGATTTATTGAATTTTAAGATGCCTTTTCGGGGCGCGCGAACTTGGATTAATCTTTGTAAAAGTGGTCTTTGAGTGGTTTACAAGTTTTCACGTCGGAAAGAAAACGTATTGACCGCATATTGGCTGAAAGCTTTGGTTTTACATTGACTTAATTGAATTCACTTTTAGGATATGTTTTTCATGGCATACGATGAACCTTCTTCAGCTTAATTCAATGATGTAAGTTAACACAATATGTAAAGCCTCAGATTGGAAGCAAATTTAAATGCGTCAAATATTATTCATCAAAATGATTTGAAAATAAGGAAACAATAAAAAAGCGAGCACAACAATTATTAGCTGTTAAATTAAACATATATAATTGATATGCTTAGCTATAGGTCGGAAAGGAAACGTAACATGTTAACAGTAAACATCATTACTAAAATATTATATTCAGAAAATTGAATTAATGCAATTTTGTTTAAATAATTATTTGAAGGATTTGTCAACAACTAACATATTAATGTTTTTCTACAGCCGCGCGCAAAATAACTAAATACTAAATTAAAATGAAATCGCAAAATCGACGAATGCCGTGGATCCTTATTTTGCGCTCTAGCGCGAACATGGAAAAGGAAATTTTCACTTTTTCCGTCTAGCGTGCTGAATGGTCATGGAAACCGAAGATAAATAAATGACAGTCGTGCGTTTGCTACAGTTTGTTGCTGGCAATCCTGTTCTAAATACGTCCGAAGCCCGAACATAATATGTCAAAACTGACAGTCATTTGCAAATTTCAGAATAAGTATAGAGAAAAATGTGCATTTAATTTTAAAAAATGCGGCTGTAGAAAAAGTTCTGTGTGTTTTTCGAGCGCAAAGTAAGATTGCCGTTTTCGAAAGATTACTGCGCTCCGCTACGCGTTAATCCGTTACTTTGCGCTCTAAATACACAAATAACTATTTCCGATAAACAAATCAAACTATATTGTTGACTTATTTCAATTGAAAAGTTGTAATGTATTAAGAAAGAAAGACACAGAGATTGGTTTCAACAATTTACGTTTTAAAGCTACAGACATTAATGCAGTAGTAGTGAACCATTGGCGGTGTCTTTTGGCAGTGTTAGTTGACAATAGGCTACGGTAAACCTTCTACGGAAGACATAGACTCGAAAAAAGCGGACTGTGTAAAGCGGATAAATTACGTACTAACCCACTAGTTTTGTAGGTTATTCTTTCAAGTTTTGTAGCAGCTGTGAAAATAATTGTGCAGTGTAACCAGCCTTAAGCGTTGGGCGTTAATCAAGTAACACGATTTGTCAATAATTGCTCAACATGCCAGGTTCACTCATCGGTTTTAATTTTATTTAAAGGTGTGGGTCTATGTGTTGTCAGTTAGGTGAAGGCGCCACTAAATTTTTAACTAGGAATTTATCAATGATATTTACACATTGAAATCAGGGCAGTAAAATTAAGTAAATGTGAAATAAATATATATGTATCGAGCCGGTAAATAGCTACAAGTAAAAACGAAATGATTACTAAGCAAAACTAATCTAAATGAATCTCATGGCAGCGATATCATTTTATCAATAAAAGGTTAATAAACCCATGCCAAATCAATAAAATAACCAATGATGTAAATATAATATAGAGCCAGCCAGTAAGTATCTACAGTTAAAAACGAATTCAGCTCAGTTCGATAGCGGTACTAAGGCGAAAAATTGCACTTAAATAAAACCGTTCACTGCTATGAGCCGTACAGCTGATTACAATAAAAAAAAAGATAAGCGAGTCTGCTAGTACTCGAGCCAGACACTGATGTGTAAACATATCCTATATCGACATGCACAAATATTTGAGCAGCTCTCACTGCGCATGGTTATGATGTCACAGCCGTTTACACATTTCCATTTCCGTCCCATTTGCCGAGATTTACCCTCATACCGCCGCGTAAGATGTTTACACATCAAAACCAATGACGTATTACCACGGATGTCATCGATCAAAACTCCGCGGGTAAAAGCTAAAAATGTCCTATGTCCTTTACTAAACTCTTGAAAATATCTGTATAAAATGTCATGATGATCGGTTGAGGAGTTTATGCGTAAAAGCATAAGAAACAAACAAACACATTCAAATTTATAATATTAGTTATTCGCATTATTATATTAGTTAGGATTCTTTAATAATACTTACTGGCAGCTCAATCAGAGTGGATTAATTCACTGCACAAATTCGACACGAAAATCTAGTGCCACAAGGAATAACTATGGACACAGCTTATTCACTACCGGCTAGTCATCTTGGGCCGGCATCCTTTGATTTGGGAGAGTCAATAACCAAATTTTGGAAATTTAGGAAGAGGGCCATGACTGAATATTGTTTTAAACGTCTGGGCATCTGAATAATACTTTTGACAAATCGTTTAATTTAAAATATTCTTTTTTATTGTCTAAAATCCGTTTAAAAACGATTTTAAATGGCAAAATTTTATAAAAATCCGAAATTTCCCGACTTTTTTAGGACGATAGGCTTCGGACGAATTTGTCGTGGATTTTGAAGCGACAATTCATTTTAAATTCAGCCGTCTATTAAAAATAAGCTGTGCTGTGGATCGAAATATAATGTGAATATAATATAATGAAAATCTAATACCACCCTAGTGGCTAGCTTTTTAGAAGCGCAATTTAAGTCGTTGCAATCGCGACCGTCCTGGATTAGTTTGCTGCTCAATGCGCACGGGTTAGTTTGGGTATGTCACATCGGTTTATACATTCCATCCCTTCATTTCCGACCCATTTACTGAGATTACCCTCATACCGCCGCGTAGGATGTTTACACATCAAAAACTTATTGCTCTATAAGTGTAAAACACCAATAAATCAGTGAATTTATTGCGAGAGGTCTAGTAGCGCAGTGGTAAGATTCTGTGTTTGGGATACGGACGGACGGTGTTCGGGTCCCGTTGGTGGCAACGCATGCTTTTTAAATTTCTTTTAAGGTTATGTTTGTTTCTTTTTGAAAATTTGAGTTAATTTTGATTGGTTGCGCCCTGGAGCGATGCGTGAAGAGTTAACAGTACTCTAAAGTAACGTTAACCCATCAATCAGAAGCGGCTAATATATCATATTGCCGTAGGGCTGTAAAGAAACTTATATTGCTACCCAATAATATATAACCTAAAGCTATTCATCGGTAAGCTCAATAATTAACAACGAGGGCTCTTTAAATAAGAACGAGAAGTATTGATAATAGGTAGATATAGGAAAGTAGACGACCTACAGTCGTAAGAGTGAATTTAAAAATCAAAATGATAAATTCCGATATTAGATATAATATATGAAAGCAAATGACCTACAGTCGTTTAACAGTAAATTTATTAAACAAAAACTGTCAGCCACGGTAATAGGTACGGTATAAGAAGGTAAGACGACCTACAGTTGTTTAATATCAGATTCATTAGGCAAATCGAAAAATTACGATAATAGCCATAAATAACGATATTAGAGATAGTAAAAGTTCATTAGTTTAAAAGAAAATAGATCCTAATAGTTTCTCGTAGATTATGCCGACGTGGAATCCACCGGCGTTTCCTGCGAAGTTAATTTTCCACCATGTTGTCATATGACCTTGAAAAAATTCCGTCCCTTAGAAGGACTTGGAAGGTCATTCGGCGCGCAGAAGGTCAAGGAAGGTAGTTCTTCTCACGGAAGGTCACGGAGAGTCCCTAATTAATTAACATTTAACTAACCTTTTTTCATAGGAAGGGTAACCACACTAGTCGTTTAACGTCCTTATCGGTATACGACAATACTGCCGATAATTTCAGAAACTACACCTGACAGTATGTTTGCAATTGAATTTCACACACAAAATCAGACCTGATGGTCAAGAATATAAGAGAACATTTTAGATATTGAAAACTGGTATTCTCTTACATACCTCCTACACTCGTCAAGCGTGCAGGAGAGAGAGCCCCATCAATTCCCCCAACGAAGCATATATACCACAACTGTCAAGAGGGCGCTCCAAATGGATTCATCTTTCGAGCGACTCTGAACACCGGAAGTAAAGTGGCGAGAAGTAAGGTAGCGAGAGTATCGAAAACACAAGTTGACCACTCAAAACTTTTTAGAGGTCTTTCTATGTATACTAGCAATTTGATCGCTGTAGCGTTGCAAATTTGCAACGCTACAGCGGTCAAATTTACGTGAACAGTTCAATAAGCGGGAGTAATATTATTAAATACATGTATTTTGAAATAATTGCTTGCCACAACTTCGATGTTTAAAATAAAATTTTACCTCGAAATCTTTCGTCAGAAGCTGCTGCTTATCACTTGAAAAAATTCCGCATTCTCGGATCCTGACCTGTTTTCCTATTTTCAGATGAGATTTCAGGCAAATAAATCAACTTCTTTGTCACAAAAACTATACACATCGCTTTGCTGAACGTGAAATTATACCTCGAAATCTGCCATAATATGGAGAGAAACTGTCAATAATCAATAAAAATTTCCCAATTCTGAGCCATTGTTCCAGATTCAAACCATTTCAATGAGATTTCAGGCAATTAAATGAATAAATCTAGATATTTTAACCTAAACGTCATATCAAGATTCAAATTACCTACAACACATCAAACCCAGAGCTATCCATTCAGACTCGGCCTTTCATAATATCGAAATGTTGAAAACTATACGATCAAATTCGTATTTATCATTCTATTTAGGTTATTCCTGTTATCATAAATACTTACATTTCTTTTTCACGGACTGTATAAGGATCTTTTCAAGTCATCAAATTTACAGAAAAATATGATTAGATTACCTTGATTCATTATTATTCTAGATTACTATTCTACCCACTCCTCCCATTTTTAAATAAACAATAATAATACCGTCCACAAAACCTTTATTTATTTGTATTCTCAGCTACAGTGGGCGAAGTTATTCGCTCGTCAATTTCTTTTCTAATGCACGGGAGACTGCAGAACCATTTTAAGATATTTATTATAAATGCAAATGGCTATTGAATTGCTAAAAGGCATGAAATATTCTATTTTTTTTTTAGCTCTGGGCAATAATTTGCATTTGAAATCAGAATCGCAACCGAAATATTCAGAATATTAATGCAAGTGGAATTCCCCTAAATATATTCCAATTTTATTAAGAACTTCGCTGGTTATTATAAAGCCCTAAGGCGATTTTTAAATATTCCGCAATGCTAAAAAGTTGGGAAACTTAGGTAAAGTTATAAGCAGCAAATTAGAAAAGTTTTAACATGAAGTCGTGACCCTTTTGGACATACTATCGTTAGACTGAAAATGGACGTCATGGTGCAATATTCCCATACCTTTCGTGAGAAGGTTCAAAATACTTGAATTCATGTGTTAATATCTAGATTTCCAACCAAATAATCGATTTAGATAGTGACGAGTGGTTATGTTATTTTCCAAGTAATTCAAGGTTCGAATTTTTCAGACTGAACTCAGCAGAATTTTTGTTGGCATCATCAGTAGATGATTAAAATTAAAATTAACATCTACCTAATTTTAATCATACTACCTATTTGCTTAATCAGTTGTTACAAAAAAAAACAATCCATGGAACTTTTAGTTAAGCTCGATTATTCCATACAATAGACTGGTCTTCTATCGTTGTAATTTCAATATTTGGCCTGCGTTTGTTTAGCTCTAAATATGAAAGTGCTACATACCTTGGAAAGTCGCTCGAGTGCAACCTGTTCCAAAAAAGGCAAGAAAACTACACCCTCAAACTATCTCCCAATTGTCTTGCTTCCAATATTCTCCAGTCATGGAACGTGTACTCAATCAGCATCTACTTAAGTACCTCGAGTCCAACAGAATAATTAACGAGAAACAATACGGCTTCCGCAAACAGAGATCGACCAATGTCACTGTCACTCATATATGGAGTAAGGCAGTTGAGTACTATGGAGAATATCACGCGATTGTGTTGGATATTTCGAACCAAAGACATATAAAAAAGAGTTTCGAACGAAATCGACAGAGTTTAGCATGATGGATTGCTCAACAAGCTGCCGTCCTTCGGACTGCCAGCGTCTCTCTGCAGCTGGCTTTCCAGTTTCCCTAAGAACCGATCTCTGCACGTTGCCGTTGATGGACACATCTCAGACCTATTCACCATTAATGCGGGCATGCCTCAGGGCGCAATACGTTCACGAACTCTGTTCCTCATCTATATTAATGACCTGCTGACCGAAACCACTAATCCTGTTTACAGTTTTGCAGATGACAGTACCCTTGTCTTCCAATTTAGATTAGAAAAAACCCGAGGAAAAACCAGCGACTGAAAGTTATCACCGCAGACAGGAGCAGATTACAACAATTTTATTAACCAAGACCTGGGGAAAGTTCGAACTTGGGGCGTCAGGAATTTGGTTCAGTTGAAATGCAGCAAAAACCCAAGCAGCCACGTTTACCAAGAAAGCCAATACGGCGGGCCCTGACATCATTATGGCAGGGTCGACCATTCCTTCATCCTCGTCAATCAGACTACTGGGTGTCTCGGTTAACAGCAGTATGTCCTGGAATGACCACGCGTTGCTAACATCGCAAAATCAGCCTCGAAGAAGCTTGCTGCGCTATTTGACAATACAAAAAAGAAGAAATACCGCAGCATCTGCTCTTGCTCTACAAAGCGCAAATAAGACCGTAGTTAAAATTTTGCTCAACCATCTGGGATGCCGATAGTCTGGAACATAGCAGACCTATGGCCGAGATCTCCCTGTTTTACAGAAATTTTAATGGCAGATATTCCCAGGATTGGGCCCTGCTCATCCCGCCCACAGCGACGCCTGTCAGACAGTCACGACAGACAGAAAGAACGCACCCGCTCGTCGTACAACTGAAAACACCTAGAACATCGTTTTAGAAAGGACTCATTTTTCTGGCGCACTGCATCACTGTGGAACTCACTCCCAAGACATCTGTTTCCCCCTAATTACAGCCTACAACTATATAAGAACCATGTCAATTAGCATCTTCATACACAGAGATCGCTCTTTCAGTACCATAGGATCACCCTTTAGTGTGTGTGT
>MU185119.1:318922-345534 GCA_016904865.1 Pissodes strobi
TTGAATCCCTACAATTTGAGATAAAGCACATGAATTGAAAAAAAATATAGTATGTTTTCTATGATTCACAATACGTAACCTAAACTATCTTAATCTCAAAATTCATGAGGAGCAAACAAATCTTAACCGCTGCCAGCCCTCAACGCGTTGAAAAACTGTTTGCCAAACTACCGAGAAGTTTTTGATGCCGATCTGACAATTATATATTGGATTTCCAAACACAATTAACCATTTTCCGCAACTGTGTGAAAACTGACCTGACGAGAATGGAAAAGTGGTGGAAAAGCTATAATTGGGGATTTGCTCATGGCAATTGAATTGTTTTATCGTCAAAGCCATGCGTCTTTGTGATTTAAGAAGAAAATTCATTAGAAGTAAATGGACAAAGTTTTGTGGGTGATAATACAAAGAATAGAATAGCTCCTGTGCAACAATGCGGTAGTTTATTTGAGAAATGATTTTTTCGATCTCAATTTTGGATATACTCTTTTACATATAAGGCCATGAAAGATCAAATATGGAGTATTGCACGCAGAAACTGCCCTAGTGAAGAAAAAATACTTCCTTGATGAATATGTTAAACCTTTAGGACACAAAATTTTGCGACTGCCACCATACCATTGGGAACGTAAACGAAAATACGATCGATATATTTCCAATCTTAAGGGGTCACCTACGGAAGTTCTGGCTACACGGGAAAGGGTAATAAACGAAATTTCTATAGATCATTGGCAAAATATGTTATTCATAGAAAAAAGGTAATTCAACAGGCTTGTGAGGCAATACGAGTGTGTGAGGCCTCTGACATTCTGCCACTTGTAACTACGACTGACGACGACGATGACGACGAAGACAATATCTCTGACTTTAGTTCTGACTCTGACAATACTGACAAAACTGTTTTTCAAATTTTATTTTATGATCGTTACAATTATATTGACTTGGCAATGCAACGTGTCATTTTTTGAATTTGTATGTTTAATTTTTTGGATTGGTATTTTCATTTTGATGTGTTAATCCATCCAAGCAGTATTGTTTTTCATAAATAAGTAAATTAAATTGTCAGTATTTTAATATTTCCCTGTAAGGATAAATAAGTTTATACCAATCTTCCTATTATTCACAATTTTTGTAAGCTCAGTATTGTTACATATATGCTCGTTTTACATTCTCAATTCGAAGTGCGATTCCGTTTCGAAATTATTCCTTTTCCGGTTGAAAAAATGCCAATATATTTAAAATTGTCATCTGCGTTTACTCATTATTCATGATTAATCATAATGCACCAACATCGGCATACCCTGATGAGGATGTTGAACTCTTCTATGACGAAACAACCAAAGCCATCAATGAAGTCAAATGTCAACAGAAAATCATAATGAGAGATTTCAATGCCATCATCGGACAGAAACAGGACGACACAGAGGAACAAATAGGAAGCTTTGGGCTGGGACAAAGAAATGGCAGGGGAGAAATGTTAATGAATTTTCTGGCGCAGAACAAACAGTATGCGATGAATACATTTTTCACAAAAAGACGCAGCGAAAATGGACCTGGATTAGCCCGGACAGTAACACGAAGAACGAAATTGATTTTATCCTCACAAACCGCCGGGAAACAGTCAAAGACGTCAAAGTTCTGAACCCCTTCAACACTGGAAGCGACCACCGCTTGGTATGAGCAAGAATTGAAATTGATAAGAAATTAGATAGAAAAAATATGATCAAAAGCAAAACAAACAGAAGATCGACTTACAAATATTAAAAAGTAAAAAAGAGGAATATCAGAAAGGACTGAAAGAAAAACTTTATGAACCCATAGAAAACGACCGAGACATGAACCAAATTACTAAAAGTCTCGCTACAGCTTTAGTAGAAACATCCCTGAAAACAGCACCTGGCAATAAAAGAAAAGACACAATCTCCAGTGAAACAAAATACCGGATAGAAAAGAGAAGGTTAATGTTTAAACAAGGACAACACAGAACACAAGAATATAGACAAGTAAAGAAATCGGTAAGAACATTAATAAGAAAAGATCTACAAACCCACCACGAATACCTAGTACAAAAAACAATAGAAGAAAATAGGAGCCTAAAACATGTAATTAAAAAAATCGAATGGACAGCATCAAATAATTGCTATAAAAAGCAAAATGGGAAAGAAGAGCGAGACCAAGACAAGATCAAAACAATAACTGAAAAATTTTATGAAGAACTTTATAGCACAAAGATAGAAAAACCAAAAAGAATCAACCAACAAAGAAAAGTTTGGAATGTAGGGTCGAAAGAGATTCCAGAAATCACATTAGATGAAATAAATCACGCTTTATCTCAGATGAAGAATAACAAGGCATCAGGTGAAGATAATGTCATAAGAGAAATGATAAAAGAAGGCGGGGAAGTGGTGCTTCAAATGCTAAAAATAATATATAACTTATGCCTCCAAGAAGAGAGAATACCCGAAGACTGGAATAACGCAATAGTAGTACTAATTTTTAAGAAAGGAGATAACACCAATCTTCAAAACTACAGTCCCATAAGCCTGCTCTCCCAGTTTTTCAAGCCGTTTACTCGTATAATTTGTAACAGATTAACTGATAAACTACCAGTCAGTGGAACAAGCTGGGTCCAGAAAAGAACTCAGTACGACCATTTGCTAACGCTTAACATGCTAATAGAACAAGCAAATGAATACAATCTATCGCTAAGCATGGCCTTCAGAGATTTCGAAAAGGTCTTTGATTCAGTCGAACACTGTGCACTAGAAGAAGAACTAAATAAAGCAAGAATAGACCATCGATATGCAAACTTACTTAAAAACATATACCAGAACGCAACATCAATAATTAGACTAAACACAGAAACAGATAAAATAAAAATTGAAAGAGGAATAAGGCAGGGAGATACAATATCACCTAAACTGTTCACCCTGGCCTTAGAAGGAATATTTAAAAAAATCGACTGTAATAACAGAGGAGTTGAAATAAATGGAGAACGACTGACTAACCTAAGGTTTGCAGATGTTATAGCGATCATAGCAGACAATAATGAGGACCTGAAACAGATGATCCTAGAATTAAATGAAGAAGCGAACCGAATAGGGCTAAACATGAATATTAAGAATGCTAAAGTGATGTGTAAAGAAGACCCAGAAATATCATTAGAAGAACAGCGGCTAGAAAATATAGAAGAATACATAAATCTCGGACAACTTATAACATTAAACGAAACAAATAAAGCTAAATAAATAGAACGAAGAAGAAGACTAGGATGGGCTGCTTTTGGAAAATTAGCTCATATACTCAAAAAAAAAATATATATCAATGCATCTGAGGTCTAGGGTTTTTAATCAGTGTATCCTACCAATACACACATACGGAGCCCAGACATGGATACTAACGAAGGAGATAACATCGAAACTCAAAGTAATACAGAGAGCAATGGAGCGAGCTATGCTGGGTATATCTCTGCGAGACAGGAAAAGACTGGATAAGAGACAAAACAAAAGTAAAAGATATAATTGAAACAGGCGCAAAATTGAAATGGGAATATGCGGAACATGTGGCAAGGCGAGAGGATGACAGATGGAGTACAAAAATTATAAAATGGAGACCATATCTGGGAAGAAGAAACCGAGGAAAACCCCAAACAGGGTGGTATGATAATCTAAAAAAGACCACAGGACTAAATTGGATAAGGGAAGCACAGAATAGAAACAACTGGAAATTTAGGGAGGAGGCCTATGCCCAATTCTGGATGAACGAGGGCTGATGATGATGATGAATCATAATAACTGTTAATTGTTATTAAATTTGTTAATAAATAAATACATAAATACTACAAGGTCATTTTTATTTTTTTGAGATTGAAAGTGTATAGACGAATGTAAAAAATATAATATACTTTGTTAATTTCTGAACGTATGAAAAACATAACAGACTATTAATTTCTGAACGCGATAGTAAATTTTCTAACCTAATATTGATCGGCAAAAATATCTACGACATGCCATACGTTTTTTCTCACCTGGATGACGTAAGTACAAATGAGTATAATTCCGACTTTAGGGGCATACCCTGTATTTTTAACCATGCAAATGTTGAACTTTTTCTTTCTCTTCTTCTCTTTTAGACCGCAAGCGCATCGAAAAAATTTTGGGGTCATATGAAATAGTATATTTAAGGCAGTCCTAAGGGAAATAAAAACTTTCTGGGTGGTGCATGACCATTGAAAATCCATAAACCATGCGGGAGTAAATTTGTCAGATATTTTTGTACCGGTATTCGCGATGTACATGTAGTCTATGAGTAATCCACCATATCTCATTTTAAGCGAAAGAAAAAGACTACATTTTTTACCGCGGAAGCTAAGAAGATGCGGAAGACCAAAAAACAAATAAAATTTTGCAATAATCATTTGTTCTTGTTGGTTGGCGTCTTTAAAATAAATGTACGTCTCGTTTGTTCGCCTCGCTATGCCCACCCATATATTTACGGTGAAAACTCCGAGAAAATGACATAAATAGTTTAAGAGCAATTTAAGAAAATTGAAATAGAAAGCATAAAATTTTGCCTTGCGTGCAGTAACTTCCGTAATGACATTAGGAATACTAGAAAATGCTAAGGAAAACCTTAATTATTATTTTTTACATATAGATAATAAACTAGTATATATAACTAAACTAAAATAATAACCAGTGGAGCATTTTGTTACTTTTGTATAACACTGTCGAAATTATCGGCCCTTTAACGTTCTTATTGGACGTTTCAGGGACTTCCCTTGCTTCATTGGATTTCTCGCTTTCCACTACAGTTTCCTCTTGATCAGATGAATTGGCTTGGCTGGATCGTGGCGAACTTCTGCACTTCGATATCTTAAAAATCACTTTGTCTATCGGAACTTTCGGATCCAACTGCAAATTATCCTCTCCCAAACACTCCCACTATCTTCGAAAGGATCCGGATTACTCTCTTCAATATTCATCATTGATCTTTTTGTGTTAAAGATCTTCCTCCCGATGAAAATATTTTTCAAAATACAACATTCACTTACTCAAGAAAACTCAAAAATAAATCCTAACGCAAAAATGGAGTCTCGTAAATTTTACGACGCGTGTGAAAAAAATCTAATATGGAAATTAAATATCCGAGTAACGCACACTAAATAAATCGAAACTGCAACAAAAGCTGACGAAAGTTGTAAAATTAACCAATGACAGGCCTTCTAGAGTTAATAAGTTCTGAATTCTGCTTATATGATCTGAACAGCACATATTTAACTTACCATGTGGCGACCGTAATAAACATATGCTTTTCTATTTAGGTTAGCCCTAGGTTGGCAATCCTAATGCTCACCCAAAATAAAAAGCTCATTTAAATACCGGGAGGGTTATAAAAAGTACGATGCTCTTCGTTAGATATGAATATGCATCCGACAGTATTTAATTTCTTGTGCGGATTACTTCCGTCTACCACTTATATCAATAACACATAATTTAACAGATAGTTTGCATCACGAATAATTATTTGCCGCACTGTTCTTAATTGCTACGTCGTCTGCCAGCTGTGATTTACCGCTAACCGCCCACAAGGGCCAGAAAAATAACGATTCCAATTTGGGCTGGCCAACACTAACGAGCTGAGACTCGCGCGAACCACAGCGTGCTCGGGAAATCTTTCGGTATAAACGGCAACTGCAACTGGAAATCTGTATCGTAGCATGATATTTGCATTAAGTTACGTATCAAAAAAAATATCCCTTGTACAAACTAGGTCTTCTGCCAAAAATGTGGAAACAAATTGCAAGGTTTCAATTAATAGTTTATAACGTAATAGTTGGCCAATTATTGGCTTTTAGAAAATACAAATCACTTCATACAGTTATGAAGCGATTTCTCGTTTTTAAAGGGCATTAAGAATAATGGATCAAATTTCATTTCAAAAATATGCCATTACTATGCACTGCCAAATATTCATAAGAATTATTGTGTCCGAGTTTGCCCAATCATTTGCTTTAAAAACGCTTACTTAATTAGATCTAGTTTTCATAAAATCTCATAAAGAGTCTGTAGCTGTTTCCGAACCTTCTAACTTCACAATTAACGTGATTGATAAAGTTTAACTTTCCATTTTTTCAGGAATTCCAGGTGATTTTGCAATGGATAGTAGCCTGTAATACTTTCTGGCACATTTGTTTATGGATAATCTTGACCGTAATTTAATTTAGTGGATTATGAAATCAGCCAGTATTATATGCTCCGTGATCGTTTTTTTTTTTAAATTAAGGATGATTCAGACGCGCTCAACGAACTTCTAAATGAAGTCAATGACATTCTTCTGAAAACAAAATGCACGCCATTCTCTTAACTTTCTTAAGCAAACGGTTTAGACTTTAAAACGTTCAGAAAACCAGGACAAATAGATCATGCTATTCATACCTCCGACCTCCGAACTTATTACAACGGTTTCTGAACTGCCACTACTACACAAAGATCCGCCATTGTCTCGTAAAATCTGGCATTACAATTGTGCAAAGTGGGAGATCTAAGAGAGTTAGTTCTACATAAACTTTCCTTGGTTTGATGTGTGCTTTGGCACTGACGACCCGTCAGTCTGCTGTGTGGAGATTACACAGGTAATTACCTTAGAAATGGAAGCATACATAACAAATGCCATCAAGTTACCGCCAATAGGACAGCCCTGGTTCGGCAGAAGATGCTAAAAAGCTGTAGGTAGGAAGCATCAAGCCTACAAGTACTGGCAGGAAAACCAGACCACTGAAAATCACAATTATTTTGTTCAAGCGAGAAACGAATGTAAACGTGTGATTGACGAAACCAAGGATAAACACAATTAAAGGGATAAAATGTGGAATGCCCCAGTGGCTCCAGGAATTCCTGGTAGGTAGCAAAATCAGTAAGTAATAACCTTACAAAAAAGCTTCTTCCATCTTTGAACTGAATGAAAACGTACGCTTCCCACCTTCCGGTATTAGCAAATTTTCCACCCACTATCCAAAGAAACAACTCTCAAGGACACGCACTAACCAACTCCGCCTTACAAAGGGCCCGCAGCTGTTCAGCGATCCGAAGACCCCAGGGCAGGTACGGACGCCGATAGCGGGGAAGAAGACCATCTTTTTTCTGCCCTCCTTTATTCCCAAATAAAGACCTTACAACTAAATACATAAACTTCTTAATCTAACTTATCATCTGCCCACCACCACAAAGCCACCAACGTTACATACAGTACTTAACTTAACTTACCTAACTTCTACCACCATCTCCCAACCCCACAATACACTTACATTTTTTCTTATTACTAATATATACATACAAGAGTACATAAATCACATCTCTGTATCCTTTACTAACGCGCAGCCCCATTCGTTCACCACCTCAACATCCTCCCTCGAAATTTTTCCGTCCCCATATTTTACCTTCTCCATTTAGTATATTCCTTTCATACACCCTTTCTCTCAACATACAACTCTCTCTCACATGCACCCTAGCTTCTCTCTCAAAACCACACTCACACATCCCATTCGTTTCCCTCAATTTAAATCTCCAGAGGTACTCTTTCATGTTGCCATGGCCAGTTATCAACTGGCTTGTCTTAAAAGCCACGTCCAACCTCTCACATTCAACATCCTTACACACCTCATACAGTTTTCTCCCTTTCACACTCGCATTCTACCTTTCTTGCCATCTCCTCATTGCTACCACTTTTCTCGCTCTCTTGATGTTCTTGAGCCCTAATAGATTCCTCTCTTCGCCTCCCCCAATTTCCCTTCCCTAGGTCCTACTTTTCCCAGCCTTCCTATCCGCGACTTTCATACCTCATTGCGTTCTTCTCAACCATTCCACATTCACTCTGAACCCATTCATCCCCAATTCTCTCATTCTCCTCACCAACGTCTTCCTCGCTCTTCCTGCTAATTATCTTCGGTGGATATTCTCTATCTCTTTCTCTCACTTCATTTTCCTCCCTTTTATTCCTCATCCGCTCCCTAAACTCATACCTTACCCTCGCCTCTATATCAAAAGGCGTCATCCCATTCATGACCTGAAGTCCAACGTACGTTACGTCGCATCCAACTGTCTTTTCACCCTCGTAGCATTCGCTCGTATGCCCCACACCTCACTCCCATCCACCTTTGACAGACGAACCAGGCATCAGGGCGACTACAGCGAAGGATAAAGCAAACATGCTTGCCAAAATATTTTCATCGCACTCTACCTTAATCGTCCCCCAAGGCAAAACTCTTCTTACCATATCGATCATCAACACTACCAGGGCAGAAGTTAAGTTTCATCACCGTGATATTCGTAGAATCCTCAAAGAACTAGATACGCAAAAGAAATTAGGATCGGACGGAATACCTGCATCATGTCAAAGAACTGCGCCAACGAACTAACACCCATTTTATCCAGACTATTTTTTCTGATTTACGGAAAAGGGCTTTACCCATCTTCTTGGAAAGTCGCTCGAGTGCAACCTGCTCCAAATAAGGCAAAAAACCATGCCCTCAAACTTTCGCACAATTGCCTTGCTTCCAATAATCTCCAAAGTTATGGAACGTGTGGTCAATCAGCAACTACTTAAGTACCTCGAGACCAACAGAATAATTGGCAATAACCAATACTGCTCTCGTAAAGAGAGATCGACAAGTGATATATCACTATTGTCACTCATATATGGAGTAGGGCAATTGAGAACTACGGAGAATGTCGAGTGATCGCGTTGGATAATTCAAAGGCATTCGACAGAGTGTGGCATGACGGATTGCTCAACAATCTGCCGTCCTGCGGACAGCCAGTCTCTCTGCAACTAGCTCGCAATTTTGCCTGAGCACCGATTTCTGCACGTTGCAGTTAGTGGACACATCTCAGGCATATTGACCATTAACGCGTGCGTGCCTCAGGGCGCAATACTTTCACCAACTCTGTTTCTCATCTATATTAATGACCTGCTGTGCAAAACCAATAATGCTGTTTACAGTTTTGCAGATGACAGTACACTTGTCTTACAATTTAGACCAGAAATGCCTTTACCAGCAACTGAGATTTATCACAGAGGACAGAAAAATTAATCAAGATATGGAAAAAGTTCGAATTTGGGGCAACAGAAATTTGATCCAGTTCAATACAGCAAAAACTCCAGCAGCAACGTGGGCCCTGACATCATTATGGCAGGATCGACCGTTCCTTCATCCTCGTCAATCAAACTACTGGGTGTCTTGATCAACAGCAATATGTCCTGGCATGACCACGTTGCTAACATCGCAATATCAGCCTCGAATAATCTTGGTGCGCTATTTCGCAATAAAAATCTGTATACGCCGCAGCAGCTGCTCTTGCAAAGTGCAAATAAGACCTTGCTTAGAATATTGCTCACATATAATGACACTGTCCAAACCAAAATAACAACACAAAAGATGAAGATATCGAGGAAACATGGTCAAGCTTTAGAAATATAGTGATAAAAGCAGCAGAATGACACAGTTCAATACTGAAGAATCGAAAACCCTGGATAACTGATGAGATACTACAACTAATCGATGAAAGATGAAAATCAAAGAACCGCAAGATTCAAGGAACTCAATAACAACTCATCACAACTGCTAAAGGAAAATGGCTAGAGCAGAGATGCGATTAAATAGAAGACCTACAGCATCAACATAAAGACAGAGTACTCCACCAGCAGACAAAAGAATGAGCAGGCCTATGGAAACCAAACAGTATCTCCATGATAACAGGAAACAACAAGAAAATCGAATTAGATCCAGAAAAGGAAAATAAAATTTGGAAAATTTATTTAAAGGAACTGTTTAGAGATGAACGGCCAAAGGAATATCCGCCTGTAGAAAAGAATGATAGCCTACCCATACTGAAGTCTGAGGTCATTAGAGTAATCAGGGAAGCAAAAACCGACAAAGCCCCGGGACAAGATGTCACTACAGCAGAGAACTTCAAACATCTAAGCGAGGAAGCCATCACAGGGTTAACAATAATTTACAACCGAATATATAACATTGGAACTCTCCCAAAAGACTGGCTCACCTCCACCTTCATTGCCATACCTAAGAAATGCAGGGCACGGAAATACGAAGATCACCGGACAATATGCTTGATGCGCCACGCAGCTAAAATATTTATGAAGATAATATTCAGTCAATAATAAACAATAAATAGAAGATTACCTGAGTCGCTCGCAGTACGGATTTAGAAAGGGAACAGGAACACGGGAAGCAATTATAAGTCTAACACTAATAGCAGAAGGATACCTGGAAGTGCAGAGGAAGCTGTATGTTTGCTTTGTGAATTACAAAAATGCAGCATTGAAAAACTAATGCATGTCGTGAAAAATATAGGAATGGATGGACAGGACATAGCTATAATTCGAAATATATATTGGTACCACGAAGGATTCACCAAAACCAAGAACGGCAACACGAACTGTGTCAAAATTGAAAGAGGGGTACGCCAGGGATGCATTCTCTCCCCCTTACTATTTAACGTATATGCGGAATATATAATACAATCATCACTAAACAGCCGACGCAACCAGCAACGCCTGTCAGACAGTTAGGACAGGGCAAGTGCGCACCAGTTCGTTATACAACTGGAAATACCTACAACATCGTTTGACACGGATTCCTTTGTCTGGCGCACTGCATCGCTGTGGAACTCACTCCTAGGACATTTGTTTTCCCCAAATTAAAAACTACAGCTAGTCAAGAACCGTGTCAATCAATAATTGTGCACACACACCGCTCGTCGAGTGCCATAGGATCTCCCTTTAGTATGTATGTGTCACGACATAAAAATCTGTTCGTCTATAACAATACAAGATGGCAACTCTCAACTCCTAGATTCATAGAATCGCAAAGTTATAAATAACTTCGGAAACACTCCTCCAGACATAAGAATTTCTCACAGAAACAAGAGTTACTCCTCTCTGATAAGCTCTAGAGATAAGATAATGAATATAATAAAAGTGGTGTGGTATACGAGTTGTCCTCGTATATGAAGAACTCTTTCTCTGTACATCTAGGAATGCATGACTTGAACACATCTAGAAATTCTAAGCTTTTGGTCAACGTATGATCATATACCTGATTTCATGGAATCATTGCTATAGGTTTGGTATAATGTTTATTTTTTATGTGATTCGACAATAGAGCTTAAGCATATGTTAGTGACAGTTTAGGTTATCGAACCAAATATAGACGGTAATGTTGGCATACCTGAACTAGATGAATTAAATGCGTCAAATTTGTTAGATCGAGAAACACGAGTAAATCAAACGTCAATAAAAAAAGCAACCGCAAGACTGATAAAGAAAGCGATAGGCATCTAAAGATGGTAGGCTATAATAGCAGGGATTCGTTTTTGGACTGTGGAGAGCGTAAAGCTAATAATAATTGGAAAACCAAGAATGATCATGAATACCTAGTACTAGCACAAAAAGCATAAAAGTACCGCACCTGAACGAGAACTGGAATGGAACAGATAAGCTTAGAGTAACAGAAGAAATAATTTTTTTTATGGCACACACTAAAGGGGGATCCCATAGCACTCGACGAGCGGTGTGTGTGTAAAGATGTTGATTGACACGATTCTTGAAAAGTTGTAGGTTGTAATTAGGGGAAACAGATTTCCTGGGAGTGAGTTCTACAGTGATGCAGTGCGCCAGATAAGGGAGTCCTTGTAAGGCGATATTCTAGGTGTTTCCAGTTGTACGACCAACGGGTGCACTTTTGCTGTCTGTCGTGACTGGACCGTCGGATGATGTAGGTCAAATCCTGGGAACATCTGCCTTGAAAATATCTGTAAAACAGGGATATCTTGGCCACATATCTGCGGTGCTTGAGACTATCCAGATCCCGACTTAACTTCGGGTCGCCGATGAGACGCACAGCTCTCTTCTGAGTGGAGTCCCGCAGCTTTAGGGTGTTCTTAGGTGCGGCACCCCAGATGTGTGAGTAATATTCTAATCACTGTCTTATTTGTGCTTTGTAGAGCAAGACCAGCTGCTGTGGTGTATGCAGTTTTTTGTTGCGAATGAGTTCGGAAGAAAGTGGAAGTTCTCAACACTCTACAATCAACAATAGCTCTAGATCCGAGGAAGTTATGTATAAAGGAAAAATATTTAAGAAAAAGAGAAATGCAAACTAGCGTGTTACAAAAGTTACCAAATGTATAATATGGCGAATGGTATTGAAAGAAAACAGGGAGATCGGCTAGGCGAAGTTTAAATCAAGAATCGATCGTTGAACGGGCCTTCGGCCAGTAACTAAAAAATGCATCAGCTAACATAATTGAGTTTTCCGAAAAAATAGTTTGTTATTTACCTTTCTTGTATAGATTTTCGAAATCTACGTTAAATTTTCTATACAATTGCTAGATTTCAGGCTTTAATGAGACAGATTACCATTTTTAAAGGCTCACTGAATAAATCGATTTCACCCAAAAACTAAAAATTGCATCAGCTCACATAATTGAATTTTCAGGAAAAATGGTTTGTTATTTACCTTTCTCGTATAGATTTTCGTTAAATGTCCTATTAAATTGCTAAATTTCAGGCCTTAAGAGATAGTTTACTATTTTTCAAGGTTCACTGAATAAATCGATTTCGGCCAATAGCAGAAAATTGCATAAGCTCACATTATTGAATTTTCCGGAAAAACGGTTTTTTATTTACCTTTCTTGTATAGATTTCCAAAATCTACGTTAAATTTCCTATAGAATTGCTAAATTCCAGGCCTTAATGAGATAGATTACTATTTCTAAAAGCTTCACTGAATAAATCGATGTAGGCCAATAAAATAAATAAAAATTGCATCAGCACACATAATTGAATTGTCCGGAAAAATGCTTTGTTATTTACTTTTCTCGTATAAATTTTCGAAATCTACGTTAAATTTCCTATTAAATTGCCAAATTGCAAGCCTTATTTTTAAAGGTTCAGTTAATAAAGCGATTTCGGCCAATAAAATATCAAAAAATTGCATCATTTTCAGGAAGAACTACAGCTATTAAGAAAATTTTATAAAACAAACAAAAAGGAAGAATTGAAATATCTTACAAGGACCTCTATAATAATATGGTAATAATACCAAAATTCTTCACCTTTTTAAAATATTCGTCCCTTCTTTAAAATATTCTGGGATTTAAAATTTTTAGAATTCTAACATACGGCTCGGTGTAGAACACTTGGGTGCTGCCATTTAGGCGCGGCCGTTTGGGCGTGACAATAGTAGGAGACGCGAGAAAATTTAGATGCGTTTGCTGGATATGTCGTGTTTTTAGTGTTGTAAAACGTAAATTTTATTTCAGGTATGCTCTGACGATTAACTCTTGTTACCTATATCTTGTCGTTTCATCTTAGAGAATTAGTGTGTTTTTTTGTCGGGAAGTAAATATAATAAGCTAATATGAATTCTACGCGAACCACTGAAATTTTTTTCTACTGCCATCCTATTTTAACCATGTACTTCACATAGCGCTCAAACTATCTGATTAATTTCCAAATTTAATTTATAAAATAAAATTGTGTTTTAAGTACAATGAACAAATCGAGCTTTAATATTTTGAGTATCGTCAAACATCATCTTCGTATAGGCAACTAACAAATTATAACTCCAGGCAAACTTGCTCAAAAAGTTCAAGTGAAAGGTCGTCGTAACATTCGTTATTATCCCTACAACATTTTGATGGATCTGCTCTGAAGACATAAATAAACATGCAGAAAATACATTGTACGTATGTAGGTTTATTAATAATCCGAAAATATCACCAGCTATGAAGGATTCGCAGTTTGCTTGGTCTCAGAACTTGTCTCTTTTACGTAAAACGTAGAAAAATGGTCTTGGGAAATGGAAGTAATGTTATGAGTTTCAATTTATATACGTTTTAAAGTAAAACATAAAATACGGAAAATATTGTAACAAAGATATGCACCAGGACAAACTATTTTAACACAACTATATGTCTTTTATTTTCTACATAAAAGGAAATTTAAAACTATTTTAGAATGCAAACATTTGTTCTTGAATTGCATTTGTAAAGCTCTAGATGTTAATATAAAGTAGATGTTTGTACAATCATTATTCATGCAGTTGTATTACGAAACGCTGAAATGTGACTACAGTCTTATGTCGCTACTTTCTAGGTTTCTCTTTGAATGACCCGCCAAAATAATGGGTTTTGATTAACAAATTGTGTTCTAATATATAAATAAAAAATCTGTATAGTACTAATATTGCTAATTATTAATATTTATGAAAGAAATGTCTTTTTGTGTTGTGAATTTATTGAGTCCTACATATTTTACCTTATTTTATTAATCTTTCTATCTATAATCATCATTATCTGTGTTAGTTTTAGTTAAGGTTAATAGGAATATTAGGATGCCCGTATATAAAGAATGAATCACTTATATTACAATTTCTCCAATATTGTAAAAACATATTTCTATAAGATGTTCTTTCCTATTTTTATGATGTGGTATTTCGAAATTTATTTATTTAATTATCTAATACGATCTTGTTCGTGCAGTTTCCCAAAATAATACTTTCCTTATAGAGCCGGCAACATCGCATCATCTGAAGGTTGTGACAAAAAGAAGAAGCAAAACAAACGATTGGTTTGCAAATTTTCCGATAATGGCTGCTGTAATTGATGTTATTTTCTTGCATTATTCTAAAATCGAAACTATTTGTATGATTTTAGGTGCGTGAAACTTGTACCTAACACTTCGTTGTATATTTAGGTATACAATTTATATTGTTAGGCATATTTTGTAAATACGTAAAACCATGTATTTCGGACCTAAAGACGTGTTGCTTTTGTGTCGGTCAGTCGATTTGTTCATAGCACAGTTTATACGTCTATGTTCGTGTTTAATTGTATGTTTTTCTCTCGGTTTCGGCTAATTTTGTGGTAACTGACACTTAGTGTAATTATGCCTCAAAAGTGTTGTATTCCTGGCTGTAATGGAAACTATAAAAATGGGCCCAAAGTTCATGTTTTTTTCTAGAGAACGTAAGTTTACGACCAAAATGGCCAAAAGCTATACTCCGAAGTAACTTTGTGCCCACAAACAACGCGAAAGTATATGAAGCCCATTTTCCTGAAGGTAGTATAATAAAAAGTACAACAATTCAAGATTCACACAATGGTAAGTTTTTTGCAATAGATTTACTAAAACTACGGCTAAAAGAAGACTGAATACCATCTATTTTTTTTAATTGCCCTATTAATTGCCTTATCAAAAAATGTCAAAATACGGCCAAGTAAAGATGAAAAGCTCAAAGATATTGATGAGTTAAATTTGTCAAAAGCCCTTGAAATAAGCAGAATTGATTTTGAGGAACACGAAAAAACAGACATTTTGATAATTTTGGGGAGTTTATTGTAAAATTTTCTACATTTACACTATCAAAAAATTGGTTTTCTGCCAAAAGTTTGTCTCAAGAAGGTGAAGTTGAAAGATTAACTATTTTTAAAATTGAATATACACCTGGCTCATGCATTAATTGGGTTATTGTTATTAATTATAACCTGGATATTGAAAATTAATTACCAAATACTATTTCAATAAACTTAATATGAATAATGTTATCTTAGGGAAATTTCAAACATACCCTCTTGATGATAGATAGATTCGGTAAATATTGGCAAATGGCAGGTGATCATTGTCATATTTCTGTGCGACAGTTATATGAGACAGAAAAGAGACTAAAATTCAATCTACATTAACACTTCTCGCAGTTTTGGCAATGTTAATGTCAATAAGTTTTATGAGCTACTTGATTATGACCCAGATAAAAATTGCTCCCAACAAGACGAGGACAGAATTTTATTTTTTGGGGGGGCAAGTGGAGCTAATCCAAATTTAGGGGAACTGGAAATAGCCAGCCGCCGGTGCCGGCGGACGTTGCTCAGTGTTGGGGGTGCCACGCCCAATTTTTACCCAAAAGTCGTTAGAATCGCTAAAAAATCACGCATCAATGAAACAAATCAAACAAATTCTAGATTCTTCTGGACAAACACCTTTCTCATAAGGCCAAATAAAATACTGCTTTTTTATAACTTAGAGCAATAGGTAACAGACCAACTTCAAGCCAGACATTTAGGTTATGGATGATGGATAACTAAGTACGGTCACTGCGCACTGCTGATACTGTGATTTGACGACTGGGCTGGGGCTAGGGCCAGCGGGCCCAGTGTTGCCAGCAGCGTATATTTTTTCGTACTAAATTTCGTTAAGTTTTCATAATAGATAAAGGTTTCTTGTAATAGATTCTTTTAGGAACTATTATTTTTAGGTTCTTCTTGTGCCTGTGCAGCATATGTTTTTTCGTAATAAATCTCGTAAGAGCTTTAAAAATTAAGCTTTATTCATTTATGGAAATGCTGTTTCTGATGCAGTTTTTGATGCTCTTTGAAGTTATCACTTCTGTGGAGTTGTCTTAGGCACAGATCATTTTTTTATTGTATATTTATAGAGGTAACCAAACACCTAAAACCAAAATGATAACTCTCTTAATCCAAATCTCACATTATCGATGAAGATAAGCATAAAAAACTTATTTTTGTGAAATACACTCCCTGAAAATAAATTCGGAACAAAGATAAATTAAGTTAAGTTTAGTCGCCCATAACTTTTAATTGTTTTACAATTTTGGTAGAATTTTTAGCAGAGTATGGACATTTGTCTCGGAATGGTATCTTGAAATTAAGTTCTGAAAAATATTGATGGCTTGATCATTATACAGGAAGAAACAAAAGTAACTTTTTTACCCTTATATGCTTAACGCCCTGTAGAAAATTTGAGCGGTAATATTTAGTTTCATTACGTTTTGATATGAAGTGTGTCATTCTCTTAACTAAATGTTTTCTGATTGACGTGAATATCTGTTTTTTAAGAAAAAACAACATTTTTTAGGAAAGTGTTGCAAACATCCAGAAACTAATAGCGCGTATTGCCGCCTTGTGTTCTTATCACTTCTTCCATACGACGTGGGATACTTTCAATGCAGTTTTGAATTGCTTCCTGAAGAATATTTTCCCATTCTCCAAGGAGGGTTGTTCGCAGATCTGACAATGTTTCTCGGTGTTGATTTCGAACACGTCTACCTAGCATTTCCCATACGTGTTCAATTGCATTTTAATCCAGACTACGCGGTGGCCACTCCAATTGCTGAATGTTCGCCATTCTTATACAACCCCTACAACGTGGGGCCTGGCATTATCTTGCACTAAAGAAAAGTCATGTCCGACAAACTGGGCGTCGAGTACCATGTGATCCGCTAAACATTGTTGAATATAACGGTTAGCGGTTGAAAAACCATAATCTATCATCACTAAGTCCGTACGGGCATATACCGATACCCCAGCTCACACCATTACACCGCCTCCTCCAAATGGCGTTCTAAGAGATATGTAACATTAAGCAAATCGTTCACCTGGTCTCCGCTAGACACGTTCACGTCCGTAAGGTGAGCGTATACAAAAACGAGATTCATCCGTGAATGATACACGCATCCACTTTTCTGCTCTCTGGTTCCTTTATTGATAAGCAAAATTTAGTGACCCTAAACGATGAGCTGAAAGTAAAAGAGGGCATGCAACTGGTCTTCTTGACATCAATATTTTTTCTTGTAACCTACGCTGGACGGTTCGTGCAGAGGCTATGTTATCACGTAAATCTTGAAGTAACACGTAACAGGTGGTCTCTCTGAGCCACCATATCGTGTGTACTCACTAGTTTCACAAAACAGACTGATCGCATCTTGACCAGTACTTTTTGGTTTGCCTAAGAATTCTGCAGTGTACCGTATATTACGCTCATCGTGATTTAATGCAACAGAACAACACGCAACATCTTCTGGTCTCACTTTTTTAAACGAAAAACTTTTAAGGAATTTATTCTAAAATGGCAGTATAGTGACACTATACTCAACAATAAACAATATCGTTGCTAGGCAACTAAAGGCTACCTGTTCGATAAGATAATGTAATATTCTGAATTGCTAATAAAATTGAAAAACTGCAACACTTCCTTTAAAAATTTGTATTTTTTCTTAAAAAGCAGATAATGACATGAATCAAAAAACATTTTGTTAAAAGGTCGCACTTCATATCAAAACATAATGAAACTAAATTTTACCGCTCAAATTTTCTACCGAGCGTTAAGTATTTAAGGGTAAAAGAGTACTTAACATTTGTTACTTCCTGTATAATGATCAAGTCATCAGTGATTTATGGGAATTTAAATTCAAGATAATATTTCGAGACAAATGTCGATACTCTGCTAAAAATTTGACCAAAATCGAAATACAATTAAAAAAGTTAAGTTCGACTAAAATTAACTTAAATTATCTTTGTCCGGCATTTATTGTCGAGAGTGTATATCAGTAATCAAAACTACCTTAATAGTTTCTCCGTTTACACCCAAAGAGTTACATATCATATACACTTACAAGTCATCAACACTTAATTCATCTTCAACATGCCATCTGATCATTAGCTTCTTCGATAATTTCGATAACGATGTTAATTGTGGCTGGAGACCTAATAATATTTCATTTATTTAACAAATAGCATTTTATACAAATTCGAAAATGATATAGATTTGATTGGAATATAATGTTCAAAATAGAAGGATATCATAAGGAGGCAGTTATGATAATAAGCAAATAGTGTTTGATCTATATTTTCATAAGTCAAGCCAATACAAATTACCATTAATCATTTATTGAAATTGTAATAAAGGATAATGAAGACAGAATTACTTACAATCTCGGCCTTTATTTTGGATTCTATATGTACTGCAATACTAAATTCTGAATTTAGTCATAGTTACAAATCTAAATATGTTTTATTGCATAAAATGTCTTTCTACCCCTTCGTCAAGGTGCTTTGAAATATCGTTTCTGTTGTTAATCATTTATTGAAATTGTAATAAAGGACAATGAAGACAGAATTACTTACAATCTCGGCTTTTATTTCGGATTCTATATGTACTGCGATACTAAATTCTGAATTTAGTCATGGTTAGAAATCTAAATATGTTTTATTCTTTAAAATGTCTTTCTACCCCTACGCCAAGTGACTTTAAAATATCGTTTCTGTTGGAACTGAATGCTCTGGAATCTTTTGAGAGCTTAAACATCACTTGATATGCTTTATTATGGTTGATAAGCAAAGTAATTCAAAAAGATTAAATTTCTCTCAGAGCATCATTTTACCACGCAGTTTTACGATATGTCTGCTTCTATGCTGAAACGATTTTGTTAGTTGCTGACCAGTCATAATATAGTTTGAGTAAGTTTGAGTTAGCATCAATTATTATTGAATATTGATTAAACGATTTTAACGAAATTACCACTGCCAATAAAAAACTTTTATTTGCCTTTTAATTATTTCATAAAACTGATCCGGAGGCTATTGAAGTGCGAGCAGAGAGCGTTAAAACTGGAGCAGGAATTATTGAATTTTTCAGTTCAAATCAATGATGAAAGTTAGTTATTGCAATATAAGGTTTTTAATCTCGTCGACTCTGTTTTAAAGTGCCTTTAACAACTGCCATTTTGAATTTCACCGGTTGTGAACCTTGGTACACTCAATAAAAACTTCGACCATGAGCTTCAATGAGTTGTTGTCATAGGAACGAAAAACACGCTATGAATAATAATTATTTATATCACAACAATATAAAGCGAGTCATTATTGCACGCGCTAGAAGTTTATATAACGACCCGTAGGTGAGTGCAAAAAGAGGCCTTATATTCGAGTTTTCTACATGATTTTTCCATTACTTTGGCTTTTTAATACCGTTTATCGACATCAATTGAAAACTAAAAATATCCGCTAAATTTGTATTGTTACTGGCAGTGATATTGGCATTCAGCAAAATTATTTTTGTAAATCAATACGTATCAGCAAAAATTAGAACAAAATTCTAATGGCAATTTTGAAATATTGAAGTCGTCATTACGGCAAAAACGCAAATTTCTGAAATATCACCTTAATTATTATGAACGAAGAAAATAATTTTAGCAATGCATCTGATATTCCTGCCAAAGTGCTGGAGTTAGTGGAAGCATTTAGCTTAGAACTTCTAACAGTAAAAGTGGCGAAAAAGAATATGAAATATGTGTTAGTTGGTGCTCTCAAACTACTACCGGAAGGGCATCATCACCTAGGACCGATTTCGATCTTTTAGGTCTCATCAGAGGTGCTCTCCCCGAAAGTAATTGTATAACAAGCTCTCAAATATTTTTGAAATATTGCTGATTAGCGGTAAGATGTTAAAACGAAATAGGTTTCTGCAAACTCTGCAGTTAACACTTTGAGATTTTAAAAAATATTTATATTATTTCTGTAAAAGTTACAATTTTTAGAGCGGCACGAATCGAGCAACAACTCAAAGCCCTCCTAATGAAATGTTATAAAAATCGATAAAATTAAAAACTGTATTTAACTTCAATTTCCAGGACAGGAAGGCCTATGTTGCAACAATGAAAATTGTGCCAGGAAATTACATGAATTTGGCTATATCGTGACTGAGAGACTGAGACTTATAGAACAGAAAAATAATAATTTAAAATTTTTCACATTAAACTACTTTTTCGCAAAACATTATGGCCACCTAATAATAAGTTACAGAATAAATGGAGTTTGATGGTGGAATTCTGAATATTTGCTGTTGATTAAAAGTGAGTTCATTTCATGAAATTAATGAAAATATTTTACTTGTTTGGAAATTTATAGTATATTAAGTATCAAGAACAGTCAGAATACTTTACCGATCGACGACCATATTTGGCGACTCAAGGGAGCAAAGTTCAATATTGGAGAAAATCCATAAATCCCTTACTGTCCATTATCCGCAGATATTAAACAAGGCACATTTCTTGAGCAGTTTTTTTGTCTTGTAGCCATAAGAAACTTATAACAATGTTTTGAATTTGTTGTTATGAATCCATCTCAAATTATACTTCTTAATGTCACGTTATTGCCGTATTATACGTAATTTACTTACTGTTCAGCTAAACAGTAAGTAAGTTACTTACTTATCCCTAGCAATTAGTAAACACAGTCTACCGTTCTAAATTAGTTACGGTAAATCATTCAAAATAGCGTGGTCGTACAAAACATGTAGCCTGCCTTAAGCGTCGGCTGCTAATTCTGTAACACTCTCTGTTAATTGCTCAACAGGCGATCCATATGTTAGGTTTGCTCAGCCGATTCAATTTTTATAAAAGGGGTGGGACTATGTTTTAGTAGTTAGGTGAGAGCGCCAATATTTTTTTACTGCAAATTTATCAATGATTATTGATCCTTGAAAATATGGTGATAAAATTTAGAAAAATACCCTGTATAAGAACGTTGATAAAACTGAGGATATACGATTTAGTTATTATTTTGACTGGAATTTATCAAAATAAACATCAAGATTCCAAATAATTTAAATATTGCCTAACTCCAATTTTGAAATAATTCCAACTAAACGTTGAATTTTTAAAGGTCTAACTACACGCAGGCAATTATGAAACTAGCATTAGACTAAATCAATGAGATAACCGGTGTAGGTTTAGCCGGTGAATATCTACAGGTATAAATGAAGGGATTATTAACCAAGCTTAAACTAAATTAATCCCGTGGCAGAGACAATATCAGTAGACCAATAAACAGTCACTCAATTATACTTAATCAATAAGATAACCTGTGAAGGAAATATGAGTTAAATATCTAAAGGTAAACGAATTGAGCTCAAGTCGATTCCGATATCAAGGCGACCAATTAAATTTGAACATTTCAGTTATGAGAAACAAATCACTGCTATGAGCCTTACAGCCAATTACGGTTAAATAAATCAATCAACTATCCTGGCTCTAGAAAAATTAATTCTCTACTCGAGATAATATCTCCATAGCAACTATAAAAAGAAGGAGAAAAAGATATGATGCATTAGATTACCTACAGATTTTTAAAGGTAAGTTCGATAAGCAAAATAGCCAGAACAATAAATGATAAACCAGAAATAACGAGAAGATAGACATCAAACGACCATTAGTCAAAATTATATTAAACGATAAAATATGTGCGATATAAAAGGAAAACGACATACAGTCGTTTCATTATAAATTCATTACTCAAAATTATATACAGGGTGAAACAAATTCGCTTCTTACCATTAGGATCTCGGAAACCATAAGAGATACGAAGTCTGTTAAATGGGGGCATAGTTGCGTAATTTAGGGGTCAGATATACCGTCGAGAATTTTCGAAAATTTCGACTAATTCCGGAGATACCCTTAAAAACCGAAAGTCAGCTATTTTATTTTTATTTTTTCCTGACTTTATTTTAAGAGATAATATAAAATTTCTCCTTTATATGAAAGCAGCATCAAATTTTAAATCTGACGTTTCGTGTCCAGGCGCCCATCATCATCTTTATTTACGGATATACGGACCTGGATTTTTTATTGCCTTTGATCTCTCAAAAGCAACAATGTATCACACTTATCAATAAATCAATAAATCTAGATTTTTTCTATAAGAGATAATGTGTTAGACAGAGATGGGGCGATCTTTTCTGACCCGATTTTACTTATGAGAAAATTTGTTACCGCTATTGTACAAGTGTGATACATCCTTGGCTTCTAAAAAATGAAACAAAAAATTCAGGTTCGTATTTAAGAAAATGAAGTTGATGATGGGGGCCCGGACACGAAAAGTCAGATTTAAAATTTGATAGTGCCCTTATAAAGGAGAAAAAGTGGCAATAATAATGTTAAATCTATGTTATGTTATCTCTTCAAATAAGGTCAGGAAAAAATAGAAATAAAATGCTGATTTTCGATTTATTACCGATATCTCCGGAAATAGTCGGAATTTCGTAAATTTCTCAACGGCCCTTAAATTACGCAACTTTGTCCCAATTTAACAGTCTTCGTATCTCTTATGGTTTCCAAGATCCTAATGATGAGAAGCGAATTTGTTTCACCCTGTATAAAGATAAAATATATGCGATACAGAGGGCAAACTACACTCAGTCGTTTAACTATAAATTCATTAATCAAAATGATATATAACGATAAATTGTGCGATATAGGAGGCAGACGACCTACATTCGTCTAACTATAAATTTATTTAAAATGATGTATAACGACAATATCGATAATAAAGGACCTTACATAAAACAAACTAGATTTTACTTGTATTTAGTAGATTTGCAGACACTGGCGATTCCTGTGCCAAAAAGGCCTCTGTACGGCTAACTGATGCCGTAACTAGGTCAGCAACAAAAGGCCGCTGACGGATGTCAGCCCCAAAATGGAGGAAATTCTGTCTTATGGAAGGAACTCTATCCCACCGGGTCAAAAAAGGAGGGTCACCACACTAGTTCATCACAGAATGTTTATAGGTGATATGTCCGATAATTTTAGAAAATATGCACTCTATACTTCATTTACTAATTACTGCAATGACACAATCAGGCGGTAATTAGACTTGATGGTCAAAAATATCAATGATAAATTCCGATACGGAAAATTCCTTGCTCGCCTTGAGTGTTCCGGCGATAAAAACTATCAATTCCCCTAAAAAGAATATATACCACATCTGTCAAGTGGCGCTGCAAACGGGTTAATTGTTTGAGCTGCTCGGATCACCGGAAGGAAGGTCGCAGAAAGTAAGGTAGCGAGAATATCGATAACACAAATCGACCAGTAAAAGGAGGAGATCGCACTAATGTATTTTGTAACATACAGCGTTACAAACGATAGGTATGTTGCACTGGCAAAAAAGCCTATTTACCTCGAAAAATTTGAGATCTGTGTACACATCTATAAATAAATAATCAAAAAAAAATCCATTGGCCAAAAAATATTCTACCGCTCTGACATTAAGCGTGATTTCTAGCTTATCCAAATACCATTATCTTTATCACCCTCTTTTTTAAATGAAACCAAGTAACCCACAGGGGTTGATTTAATTATAGAAATAAACCATATAGACCAATTATTATTAACGTTCTGATAGATGTTTCAAGAGTCTTTGAAAGTCTGGCAACTTAAAGTAAGGGAAACAATAAAATTTTGACTGATCAGCCCGCTCTTGACTCATGTAGCGAAAGTGTAATGAATCTCAGGTAGATACAATCTATACTGATTTCTTTCGGAAATTCTACAATCACTTGATTATGTTGCTTAAACCTAAAATATTTACTCGGTCATTGGAGTATTGTACGGTTTAAGATTTTTTATCCCAGAGCGCTTACGTATTGTTATATATGTCTATGTATATAATTTATATTGTGATTTACTAAATCCATTTAAACCTCTTGGAAAGTCGCTCGAGCGCAACCTGTACCACAAAAGGCAAGAAAGGCATGAAAACCACGCCATCAAACTATCGTTCAATTGTCTTGCTTCGAATAATCTCTAAAGTCATGGAACGTGTAGTCAATCACTCAAGTACCTCGAGACCAACAGAATAATTAGTGATAACCAATACGGCTTGTTGGGGAAACACCCCAACACGTGTATAACTTTCGTTTTTCACGGTATAGTTTGGTGATAATACCCTGTATGTATGTAGTATGAATGAGCCATAATTAATCCACGAATAAATTTATTTCACCCCCGGTAATCGGAAACTTGTGCATTTAAAGTAGCATATTTCAGTTCTTCATTATGACTCCTTAGTCCGCACCTGGTAGAAATTGTAGAGTCAGTCATATGCAGGATTCTCTATAAAGCTTAATGTCATTCCGTCAATTCAATAGTGTGTAGTCGTTTTCAATATAATATATCCGTGTCTTCGTCAGTGTTCAATAAACAGCACATGTCAAAGAAAGAAAGAAGATGCTTTCAACCTCTCAAAAGAAACCCACGCTTACTTTCCCGCGAATCGCTGAGAGCCGACTTTTAGCTGGCGCCAAGCGGCTAGCGAGAAGAAGAAATAAATTTAGTCAGTGCGTTGAAAACACTCATCCGCATAGGATCTGTCTTGTCACAGCTCTCCTTAGCGTCAAAGACATCTAGCCCTGTCCTAGCACTGTTTTAGGCAATTTCTCCGTTTTGTATGCACAAATATTAGAGAATATTTAGTGTACCTCTGATATATTTGTCCACGTTGGACAAAGACCTCGTTTAGGCGTTTTTAACGCAATATCTCAAAACAGAAACGAAGTAGCGTCTGTGTTCCCTTGTAGATTGAAAAGAATCAGTCAAAATGGCTCCTGCAACCTGGTAGTAATGGCAATCCATTCAAATTTCCAGCAAAGCTAATACAGGAATCCAATGGTTAAAGTTTAATAGGCTACCCCTGGATAAGATAACAGGAGAAAAAATAGAATATCAAGGTATTTTGTAGAGTGAAAGAAGGGTTTTCAAGACAAAAGTTTCAATTTAAATTAACAAATCAAGACTTTTTAGTAGATATTTGAATTAAGCACCCTTTTGTATTTAATGTGTGAAATATTGAATGCATCAAGTAGTGTAGACATTGTATAGATTATGTATATATTTCCTTGTATTTAATGCAAGTTACAACTGCATTATTAAAGTAATCAGTTAACCCACCTACCGAGTTTTAATTCACAAAGTATGTCTAAAACCCTCACCACCCTATCTTAATACAGTCCACTTAATTTTTTGTAGTTAATTATACTGTTAATTGCTACCCTCGCCTTTGTGGTCAAAATAAGTTAAGAAAATTAATTTGTTTGTATTGACCACGGCTTCCGCAAACCGAGATCGACAGGAGATATATTGGCCTGTCACTCATATATGGAGTAGGACAATTGAGAACGACGAAGAGTCTCGAGCGATTGCGTTGGATATTTCGAAGGTATTTGACGGGGTTTGGCATGACGAATTGCTCAGCGAACTTCCATTCTTCGGACAGCCATCGTCTCTCTGCAGCTGGGTTGCAAGTTTCCTTAAGAACCGATCTTTGCACATTGTACTTGATGGACACATCTCAGGCACATTCACCATTAAGGCGAGCCTGCCTCAGGGCGCAATACTTTCACCAACACTGTTCTTCATCTATATTAATGACCTGCTAACCGAAATCAATAATCCTGTTTATAGTTTTGCAAATGACAGTACACTTGTGTCCCAATTTAGATCAGAAATACCTTTACCAGCGACTAAGACTTATTATCGCAGAGAGGAGCAGATTATAACAATTAATTAAGATCTGGAAATAGTTCGAAATTGGGGTGATAGGAATTTGGTACAATTCAAGACTGCAAAAACCCAAGCCGCCGCGTTTACCAAAAAAGCCAATACGGCGGGCCAGGGATCATTATGGCAGGATCGACCATTCATTCCTCCTCGTCAATTGAAATACTGGTTGTCTTGGTCAACAGCAATATGTACTGGCATGGTCACGTTGCTAACAACGCAAAATCAGTTTCTTAGAAGCTTGGCGCGCTATTTAACAACAAAATACTATATGCATCGCAGCATCTACTCTTGCTCTATAAAACACAAATAAGACCGTGCTCACACATCTATGGTGCCGCACCTAAAAACACCCTAAAGCTGCTGGACTCCATTCAGAAGAAAACTGTGCGTCTCGTCG
>MU185119.1:360872-383645 GCA_016904865.1 Pissodes strobi
TCGTACATTATCTCAAGTTGTTTCGGCCATTTTGCTGAGAGTTGGCGAAAGACACTTCGTCTGAGGCGCCACGTAGACGTCGTCACGACTGATCATATGAAGATTTATAAGATGCACAAGCCAAATTCTTCTGAAATGTTTATGTCTCGAAAGCCCGTCTAGAACTAGTAAGTTTGTCAAAAATATTGTGTCTAATTACAATAGACACTAACTTAAGTAATTTTGACAAAATTTGTCAATAAACGGAAAATTGCTTTTTTTGTTTTAATACATACAAGTATATAATCACGACCTTAATAAACCGATAATGGCAGAGAATATTAAAAATCTGTGTTTTAAGGGCTTCTGTAGTATCAAAGCGTTTTTGTATTAAATTGCCAGAATAAGGTGAAATGGATGTAAAATTTAAAGCTCTCAGAAGGGAAATTAATCCTTGTAGTTAAGGGCAAATTCATAATTTTTGGATTGTATCTAGTATTTTTAATATGCAGGGTGATCCGATAGGGCAACTGTAGATTTAATAAAGGCCATAAAGAAAACATTAATCGTCTCAAAAATCTTACGGTATTTCTTTAAAATATTAAGAATATTTATGTATTTGAGATATTTGCAGTGTATTCTAACAAAACTTTTGCTCAATTGGGGTATTTGAGCCAAATATACTTCAGTAAAATAAATATTGCTAGTTATTTAGATATAGGTTTTTCCTTCAACCAAGTTTCATGTGTATTAGGGTAAATCTTTAGTAATTCACGTCCGCCAGAGTTTGACCGTTTTCGCAAAAAAAAATAAAAAATAAGAATCATAGGAATCTTAAGAAATATAAAACTAACTATAAATAGCCTCAAACAAGATCCTCAAAACTCTTGATGCAAGGAGTAGGGGTTTATCTCATGAAAAAGCAGCCAAGATATTTAATGCATCAAAGTCATCCCTTATTTATAAAGTAAAAGAAAAACACCAATGCAGAGAAAAATGGCACAGCCACCATTGTTAAATCCTGATGAAGACAAAGTATTGGTTGATTAGTTGTTCCATTCAGCAGATAGAGGTTTTCCCGTTACAAAAACCCAGTTATTGAATAGTGTTCAACTTCTGGCAAAAGAGTTAAAATGGGACAATATTTACAATTTCAAGGATGGAAGGCCAGGGTACACTTGGATTAAGGGATACTCAAGTATCTTTCGATTATCTGAAAATCTAACTGCAACCAGAGCTCGTGTCGCAGAATCCTCGTTGAAACGTTGGTTTGTAGAAGTTAAGTCCTATTTAATCACTAACAATTTATTTCATATATTGAATGATCCTACATGAGTTTTTAACTGCGATGAAAGCTCTTTTTTTGAACCAAAAAAAGGACAAAGTTCTTGCGAAAAAAGGAGAACGAAATATATACAGTGTTTTTGGAAACGCAGAAAAACATGCCCTAGAGCATTGTATGCATAAATTGCACCTCCTATGATAGTCTATGCCTATGTGCGGTTGCCTACAAAAATGTTCGATAAAGTGCCCAACGAGTGGGGAATAGGCAAAACGGATAGTGGTATTTTTTAAATGGGTGGTTGTCTCAAATGCAGAATTGACCATCGTTTTATTTACAGTCGAGCATGTATTACATCATACACTAGCCCTAAGCCAATTTTGCATTAAGAATCAAATTATTTTATTATGCCTGCATCCAAATGCCACATATATTTTACAGTTGCTAGATGTTGGCTTCTCTCGTCCACTTAATTCCAAATCATATATGGAGTAGGGCAATTCAGAACTACGAAGTCGAGCGATTGCGGTGGATATTTCAAAGGCATTCGACAGAGTTTGACATGACGGATTGCTTGACAAACTGCCGTCCTTCGGACTGCCAGCCTCTTTCTGCAGCTGGCTTGCCAGTTTCCTTAAGAACCGATATCTGCACGTTCACCACTAATGCGGGCGGGCCGCAGGGCGCAATACTTTCACCACCTCTGTTCCTCATCTATGTTAATGACCTACTGACCGAAACCAATAATCCTGTTTACAGTTTTGCAGATGACAGTACCCTTGTCTCCCAATTTAGATCAGAAAGACCATTAGCAGCAAAGGAAACTTATCACCGCAAACAGGAACAGATTACAAGAATTAATCAAGATCTGGAAAAAGTTCTAACTTTTGGTGGCAGAAATTTAGCCCAGTTCAATGCAGCAAGAACCCAAGCAGCCACGTTTTTATCGCGACTGTCTGACAGGCGTTGCTGGGGGCGGGATGATGCGGACAAAATCCTTGGTAAACGTATTGCGCTTTGAGGCACTCCCGCATTAACGGTGAATGTGTCTGAGATGTGTCTATCACCTGCAACGTGCAGAGATCGGTTCTTAAGGAAACTGGCAAGCCATCATGCTAGACTCTGTCAAATGCCATCGAAATGTCCAACGCAATCGCTCGAAATTCTCCGTAGTTCTCAATTGCTCTACTCTATATATAAGTGACATAGACCAATATATCTCCGGTCGATCTCTATTTACGAAAGCCGTATTGCAAAGAAGAAACGTTTTTAAATACCTTTAAGCCTTGTGGATGATGACCTTTTAGCGAGAACAACATTAAAAAATATTTAAAAGAAGAAATCAAAGTTCTAGCTGTGGAAATAATTAACTAAAAACATGAGGAGGAGATGGTACCGGATAAGCTGAAGAGTTTTCAGGTAAATGGAGATGGTTGGGAAGGATGCATAGAAGATACAAGTTTATTTTATCTCTGGAAATTAAAATCTCAAGACCTCTCGGTAGAAAGCGAACAACAAATTCAAGAAGAGGACAATTCACAAAATAAACAAAATGATCGTAAGTGTAATGGTGCACCAAGAAGATGAGCCCGATTTTTATGAAGTAGCTCCACTTCAAACACACTATATAGCTTTAATTAGTAATTCACCGGTGCTGTCTTCTGGTAATGATATATGCATTCATTAATGCAGAGTTTTAAGCAATCCCTACAAAATTTGAAAATTGATTTACTAGAAAAATCTGATATGGTAATACTTCGACATGAAGATGAATATCAAGCTCTCGTCCAAAAATGTCAAGAAAAAAAACAATAATGTAGGTTGACAAAATCGAAATAAAAAAGAAGCTGAAAATTTAGAAAAGGATAACATTGAGGCTTTTAAATACGAGTGTCAAGAAAACACACCACCAAACACGACAGAGCATAACCATGAAGGTGTAGAAGGAAAAAAAATAAGAAATCGTTCCAACACCTTCTGAAATAGTAATGTTTTGTCCTGATAAAAATAATATGTATTAAATCTGTTAAGTGAAAGCTCAAAAAAATATTTCCAACATTGCATCATCCCTCTAATGGCAACATTACCACCGAAGAAAGGAAGAGACAAAAGAATTACATTAAATGGGAAAAGAAGAAAGAAAACAAAAAATAATTAAAAAAGTTAACTAGAAGTCAGAAAATACAAAAACATCAAAACAAGAGTTGAAAGCAGATAGTATTGTGAAAGTAGGAGAGTACTGCATTGTGACCTATAATGGTTCCGAGTTTCCTGGCGAAGTTTTAGATAAATAAGAAAAATAAAGTTCAAGGCTATGACACTCAGTAGATAAAACTGGAAATAGCCAGAGCGTGATGATTTTTGTGGCATGACTTAACCAAAGACTTTGTCAAAAAAAAATCAAAAACCAATACCAGTTAATAAGCGAGGAATTTATAAAATATGTGATATTAATTCAGTACACATTCTAGCCATATCTCAAATTAATTAAGCTGTTTGTATATAATTTTTGGTTTATTTGGTGTCCAAACACATTTTTTTTGTACGTTTATTTGATATTTTATTTTTCTTGCAATATCAGCCAAAAGTTAATTTTATCTAAAGAAGTTGGTTTATTTTTTTGAAAAGGAGCTTGTATGTTATTTTTTGCATGCACTTAAAAAACGGCTTTAAACTGTTCTTTTTTGTTATTAAAATAATAATTTTCATTCATTATCACCCCGGAACTCTTAAAAAGTACAAATATTCTTTTTTCTTAATAAACCAAACATTTTCAATTCACCAAAAAATTATATCTCCATATCCTTATTAGTCCTGTTCAAAATTCTCGTCATATAAATAAATCTTTAAAATTCGATGAAGTACCAGATGAATTAAAATGTTCCTTTATTACACCAGTACCGAAGATAAAGAACACGAACATATGGAATGAATTAAAACTAATTTTATGGGATACTGAAAAATTAATAGAAACAAAATTTTAATTAATGTACAAGCAGAATTTAGAAAACATCATTTAACCGAAACTGCCCTTCTAGGCCAGTCAGTGGGGTGTTTTACCCTACAAAAGGTGGTGTAGAAGTAATTTGTTAGGTTGTTAAGGTTTAGGTCTTGATGAAAAGTTTTCGACCTTGGGGTGCGACCGCTCGACCCGGCATCTTGGATGGAAGGTACAGCGACGAAAAATTGAACATATTTTCCAAAAAAATAGAAAAACCCCAATTTTGTAATTTTTTCGAAATTCTCGCTATTTTTTACATAGTTATAATCAGCAGCGGCTGGTGAGGTAGTGCCACGGTGCTGCGGAGCCATGGCACTACATTATTTTTCTGGAAAAAATATGTTATAACCTTCATATGTCTCATTAAAATATAACGCACAACATAAAAAGAAACTGAAAAATATGGTAGTGCCATCGCATCGTGGCACGGTGGCACTACCTCACCAGCCACCGCTGCTTGCAATATTTCCGTGATTTCTTAGTTCTACTCATTTCCACACCACCTTGAGCCCCTTGAAATAGAGTAAATGGCGCGTTTTTTGTTATGGTGGTATCCTCGATAGGCCTAATACAGCGTCGCGATCTTAGAAGGAAATGACGCATGAACCTCGCAATTTATTAGCGTTTTCCTTTCTTTGATGGTCCGGGTCGGTTATCATCATAATCGATGCTTATGGGAATACATTGCTCTTCCATCGGCACTATCGATTTGAACCTCCGGGACATTTTCGCATGACTGACCACTGCAGAAGCCACACACAACGGAACACTTCAACCCAGCTTTCCTGCAACCACATGCTGTGCCGCATCCTTTTCTACAACTGCATAAAATGAATTTCAATAAGTTGTCGGGTGCTGCTTGTTTTGTCATGGTGAGTGGAAGAAACCCATTGCTGCCAAGTTTCCAGCCCCAGTCTTCTGTTTTTTTTCTCGATTCCATACCATTTCTGGACTTGATGATATGTCCTGAAAGAATGATACTGAGCAGCATCCTTCGTTGGTGGCAAAGAAGCAAGATTGGATTTACTTTTTGTGCTTGATCTAGCAAAACGTTGATAGCGGATTTCTTCTAAGGTGTCTTCTTCCATGTTGCCACCATACAAAGCAACGAGAAAGCGTGCTCCAGTATCCTGATGTTTGAAGGTGCCAATGGTCTCATTGAGTCCTGCTATTTTCTGGAGAAGCGAATAAAACTTTATTTTTCCTTGGTTGAAGATTGACGATGTCGTGTCACAGCCACTAAAAGCATGGAGAAACAGAATGTTCTCAGCTACTTCGTCATGTTTTAAACCATTAGCTGAATATATTCTTTCAGCAATTTTGCCTCTTCGTGGTTTGCGGAGGTAGATGTTTCCTTGAGATGGTGTCAATGCTGTCAGCAAAACAAGAAGGTCAACGTCTTCGCCAACTACGAAAACAGCATCAAATTTTGGGTACAAGGAAATCGCTGTTCTGACAATCAACACATCAGCATCTTCTTCCGCCTGGTTGACAGTAATAGCAGCCTGCTCCATTTTTTTTTGTCAGCATTGAAATTAAACGGGTTTTATTGCTTTTTTTGGCTAAAAATAATTCCTGGGAAAATTGAACGGGCATTGTTTCATCGAAGAGAGCATTCGCAGACATATGCTGCTTCAATCGGCGAAGTCTTTCTGCGGCCTTGGTATTCCTTTTGCCTCCATCACTCGGATATCCATCAAACACAACGACTGCATGTGAACCGTAGTGATTTCGTACATATTGAACGTACTTTTCGGAAATGGACGCAAATAAATCATTACGGTGCCATACAACTTTGTGCAAAAGATATCCTCCATCCAAAACATTGATTTGGTTATCTCAGAATTCCACACCTTCTGGAAGTTGTGTAAAAACTAAATGGAGCAAGCTCGAATTCAAGATAATCTTTCAACTCATCGTCGGATTTCTTCGCAATGCACATTCTTTGAAACCGGTAAACATTATTGCTTCCCTGACTTTTATGCTGCTGTTGTCTGCTGCCAATGGGATGACCTTGTCTTTGCGTTTAAGTGTGATGGACCCGAAATTTTCGAGTGTGACCATGTTCGTCATCATCTCGATACCTTTTCCTCTGGCCAAATGACAGTTAGTCTTATCATCCCCGACAACTCCTGTACTGATGGAAAAAAGCGAATTGGTTTCGGGGAAGGGAGGATGCTGAGCAAACCAGTTCAAGAGTTTCTTCAAGTCTTCGTTGTCCCGACTAATGCGTGAATTCCTGGTATCGACGTGTTGCTCGGACGAATTTAGATGAACGTCGCAATATTCCTCAATGGCATCGCTAACGTTATGCAAAGATATCATTCCCAAAGTCCAGAGAGCAAGTACGCTGTCACTTATTCCACGACCACGAGTGAGGCCCCAACAGCTATGCATCATCCGCATCAAAGTTTGTTCGATGGTCATATCAGACCAAACCCCTGACCAAAATTTGTTTGAGCGCCTGATAGTGAAACAGCCCTCCGTTGTAAATTTGTGGTATTCCACCGGATCCATTTTATTCTCTAACTCCAACATATTTTGCAAATATACAGATGAGCAGATTTTGCATAAGAGAAATGCCCGCTTGCATGAAAGTACGGAAGCATTCGAGACACAGTGCCGAGATGCAGTTGCCAGTTTCCCATTCGCTCAGCTTCAATGAAGTGTTTCACTAAAGTAAGAACCTATAGTTTGGTTGTGGGGCCATTTTATTCCAACTTAGTAAGCGCCTTTTTAAATTTAGTCGCAACAACTTTGAATGCCTCGTTTTCATCGGCTCTGAGAATCGTCAATTTATCCAAATGCCCAATCAGTTGTTCCATCACATCAGGATCGTTGCCTGTAAAAGCAAGGGATTCCAGAATCTGGTGTGCCAAGGCAAGATGACACAATATGGGTGCACGAAATGCTCGAGCGTAGCGTGGCCAGCTAGCATTTTCTCAACACTATTCTCAGCGTAAATAGCAGAGAAAAGTTCTTTCAATCAACTTCCGGCCATTATCTATCGAATGGAGATACTTACAAAACTTACAAGATAGGACTGCGACGAGCACTTTGCGTCAACAAACAAACTGGCATTAGACGCTAAACTGACAATACTGGGCAACCATTTTATTATAACGTTTGTTTCTCCATGGCCCGCTTGACAAAATACAGGGTGATTCAAAAGAAAGGGGCATCCTTTCGGGAGCGTAATACTTGCATAACAATAAGACAAAAAGTTCCTATTAAAAGGGTCCGAAAATACTTCGTTTTGGAGATACAGGGTGTTGAAAGTAAAAAATGGCATATTTTTTTATTCAACTAAAAAAGCGGTACGTTACTGCTTTTTTCAAAATAAAAATTGTTTTCGTAATCTTCCACTAGTTTCTAACAAAAATGGCTTCTTGACTTCTTTCTGTCCGCTGAACGGTTTCCGAGTAAAAAAATAAAATTAATTTACCAATTGCCAATTTCGTTATCTGCCCTTTTTGCCCAAATTATTACTCCGCCTAAATTGTTCCGCCCTTTTGACGATGTCTCATTGTACTTGATACATCGAAAAAATATCGATATCTTACTTTTATTCCAACATTTTCATCGTAAGATAAACCGCTGCGTATATTTTGAAAAATACAGTTTTTTGTATCTTAAATTCAAGATGGCGATGGCGGCTCGAGCGGTCCCTCCCCAAGGTCGTAATCTTGGCTTTTTCATCAAGACGTAAACCTTAACAACATATTAAAAAATTACTACTACACCACCTTTTGTATGACAGAGGCCTTTAATGGCCCCCACTGATTGGACTTTTTAGTGTGTCCCAGAATATGGATGAAAATGAAGTTGTATTCCTAGATTTCAAACGAACTTTCGAAGTGGAAGTATTATCCAAATTTCAGTGAGTTTCAGTCATGTACGAGGCGATTATTATTATGTTTTTGCCCACAGAAATTAATTAGGTTCAATCCTATAATCTGAATATTTTTGAAGCGATATTGCTGTTTTCACTATCTAGCACGACAACAAAATTTAAAATCACATGATCACTTGCATTTAATAATCAATGATAAACTAGGATGAAGCGAAAACTGCACTCCCGCAATTAGACTGATGATAGATCTACTGCATGTAAACTTGATTAAAAATATTTCTCGCGATAACTCTATTTCTTAAAAACATAATCTACTTCAAAACCTAATATAATTTCAACCTTTTTAATTCAATTTGCAGACAAAGTTTGTGTTGCATGGAAACGTCGGAGAATGTGGTAGAAATTAAGGCATAATAGGTATAATAAAGAGGGCGAATAAGGAGACAAAAAGTGCTAAAACTTTTAATTGAATACTTAAAAGGTTTTCTTAGTTGGGTTTATCCTCAAGCAGATGCTTAAAATCGTTTTGAGTTGTTTGACTTCTAAAGCCTTTAAAGCGAATTTAATGGGTAAAGGAGTTTCAAACGGCTGTTGTTCAACGGAGGATAGTTTTTCCATGTTTTTTGAAGATTCACCATTAAGATGTAGATAAAACGATGTTAATCGTCACTCGGCTTTTTCTGGATTTTTTAATTAAACGCAACGCTATAAAGATTAGATCTTAATCCGAATATTATATGATTTAATATCAGCTAACATCACTGATTTAAACTCACTGTTCTGCATCAAAATTTTCCCTGCCAAACTAAAACGTTATTTGAATAACTTCTACTTGAAATTTTCTGGAACGTAGAAACCGTGAACCAAACATTCTGACCTTGGGCGACCGAAAGCACCCGAAGGGATGCAGGGCAAGTACAAATATTCACCAGTTAGCAGTTGAAAAGGAACAGTCTAGTTACTTAATTAAATATTTTTTTGTGCTTGTGCGATATAGACCTGGTAATTGTCATTTTGAGTTAGTTTGCACATAAGCTACGGTGTTGAGATCATGTGTCAAGAACCCGAACATGTGGTGAAGCCAACTTGAAAGTTAGAGATCGAGATAAAACTTGGGTTTTTAAATGTGTTGCAACACTTTTTATATAATGCTAACGGATAGGGTTACTCGCCAGGTTATGAAATTTGGAATATAAATGATTTAGGGCATCTCAGAGCCACGTTGATGATTGCTATTTATGGTTAATAAAAACGCGGGATTTTTTGGTAAAAGCAAACATAAAATTTAATATTCCCTCAGTTACTAGATCTGTGCATCATGATGATTAAAGCATACCTGTCCTTAAGCAGAATATGAAAAGATAGAGAGAGTCTTATCAAAAATATCACAAAAAGACATCATAGTAATCACTGGAGACTTTAATGCCAAAGTGGGAAACACCGAAAATGACAACGAACCAAGAAGAAACATAGCAGGTAAATACGGACTGGGAGAAAGAAATCAACGTTGGGAAAGACTTATACAATTTTGCACGGAAAACAGATTGACAATTACAAACACAGTTTGTAAACACCCGCGTCGCCTTTCAACATGGACAACATGGACATCTCCATCAAGTCTCTACAAAAACCAAATAGACTATACATTGATAAGAACACGATGGCGGACATCAATAAAGAACAGTTGAGCACGGCCCGGAGCAATCTGCGGATCTGATCATAAATTATTAAAGTCTTGCCTTAGTGTAAAACTAAAGAAAATCCATCTCACAAAACCTAACCAAAAAATACCTACGCCTGAACCAAACAGGTTTCAACAGAAACTGAAAGCAACAGAACCACCACCACATGTAAAGCCGACAAAAACAAACACATTTCAAACACATGCAAAGAACTGGAAGAACATGCAAACAATAATAGGACCCACGAATTATACCAAAAAGTTAAATATCTAGCCAGAGAAGTCAAACCACAAATGCAAATAATAAAAAAATGATACAGGATAAACAATTACAGACCCCACTTGCATAGCCGAGGTATGGAGGCAATACTGTGAAAAACTGTTTAGTAATGCAGACACAAATGAACAGCAACAAACGGTACACGAAATGAAAAAAGTACCCCCAATTTTAAAATCCGAAATAGAAAAAGCCATCAATTCACTAAAAAACAAAAAATCTGCAGGCGGAGATGGAATCACGGCTGAAACAATTAAAGCAATGGGAGAACTGGGTATCGACTGTGCGAACTTATATGGAAGACTGGTGAATGGTCGAAAGACTGGTGTGAATCAATATATATGCCTTTACACAAGAATGGGTCGCCTCTGGACTGTAGTAATTACCGAACCATTACGCTAATGTCACAAGTAAGCAAAATTATCCTTTACGTTATTAACAATCGCTTAAAAGCTTTCCTCCTACCACAAATTCCAGACGAACAAACCGGATTTATGTCAGGCAAAGGTACAAGGGAACAGATTCTGAACACTCGATAAATAATTGAAAAGGCATATGAATTTAATGTCAAAACCTACCTTTGCTTTGTTGACTATAGTAAGGCTTTCGACTGCGTCAAATGGAAAGAGCTCTGGCTGGTGCTAGAGAACATGGGAGTGCTAGCTCATCTTATTCTCCTCCTTAAAAATCTCTATGAAAACTGCTATGGGAAAATGAAAAGTTAATAACACTATATCCAAAGCATTTAGACCTAACGCTGGTGTCAGACAGGGATGCATTGTCTCGCCCTTACTTTTTAACATTTATGGCGAATACCTTATGAGGAAAGTGTTGCAAGGTTGGAAAGGAGGAATTACTATTGGTGGCAAAAAAATCACTAACCATGGATATGCGGATCACACTCTAATCATTGCTTGCTCAGAGGAAGAACTTATAGAGATAATGACAAAACTGGATAAAATTAGTAGAGAACATGGTTTGATGATAAACAAAAAGAAAACTCAGGTAATGATAGTGGATCGCAACCCTACAAATAGCAAAGAAATCGGCGGCTTTGAAGTTGTTGAAAAGTTTGTATACCTTGGCTCTCTTCTGACAAATAAAGGAGGATGCGATGAGGAGATTAAACGAAGACTCGCAATAGCACGAAACTCTTCCATAAAGCTTAGTCGAATATGGAAAACTGCTGAATACGTTGATTTTTCATTATAGCCACATACGCAGCTGAAACATGGATACAAAAACTAACAAATCGCAGAAAAATAGATGCTTTTGAAACCTGGGCGTATAGAAGAATGCTAAGAATAGCATACACGGAACATCGAACAAATGCCTCTATACTTAATCAACTAAAAATAAAAACTAGACTCTCAACAAAAATTAATCAGTCATACCTAAGATTTTTTGAACACATAGCAAGAAGAGCAGATGGCCTAGAAAGAATTATTATACAGGGAAAAATAAATAGCAAAAGACTAAGGGGCAGATCACCGACAAGATGGATAGACCAAACCAAAGATCTTATCGGCCATGGAATCCAAGAAGCGTCCCTAGCAGCCCAAGACAGACAAGGATGTAGAACCACCATAAAAGCCATGATGTCACCATGCTCTCACGAGAGTCAATGGACAAAGAAGAGTCCTTAAGCTCCAGGAAAATACAAAACAGAATCGGAGTCGGATAGTTTTCAAGAGGAAGAAGGAAGAAGAATCCCCATTTTATACTTCAGGAAGAACTCAGCGATCTTGTTCGTTATTTGTATATTTCCAAATCAAAGGTGCAGCTGTTTGGATCTCGTTTGCAGCAGTGGAATCTCCTACAAAGGATGAACGTATCGAAAAGGAGAGTCTACGCTGGCAGTAACATCACTTATTTTAATGAGGGGTTGCGGGTTTATGTGGTGTTAACTCAAATCCAATTTGAATTTATTCCATATGTCAAGGGACGTGTAGTCAATTAGCAACTAATCAAGTACCTCGAGAACAACAGAATAATTGTGGAGCAGACTTTCAAATAGCGTTAAGTGCCTTTAAACAAAATATTGAGAAATCAGGAAAAACTGTTGAATGCATATAAGGGATGCTAAGGTGGTTTTTGAAGTTCAGGTTAAACTTATGTCAATCTGGTAAAATGTTAAATATGTTTAAAACAAATTATTTGCTAGTTTTTAGTGTCTTTTTTTAGAAAAAAAGACATCAACTTAAATCTGTTTGAAAGTCTAAACCTAAATTAAATCTGTTTGAAATGCAGAACCTAAGATAAGTCTATTTGATTGTCAAAATACATTTATGTCTACTGTTATTATCAGCCCTTGTTAAATTTAATAACCTTGACATCCAATGCCAATAATGATAAAACCGATACAATTGATCAAAACACTATAAAATACAAATGGTTTATTAAAAGAACGAACTTTTAAAAAATTATAACTAGATTCTACCATAATCGTTTTCGCAATCGCAGATATTTTCCTCGGAATCAGTTCCATTGATAACATTAATATTATTTTTTATGATACCTCTCTGAAAACTATCATTTTCGACGTCTCTATAGAGCAAAGAAAGTAAGTTTTTCCGGTGCGCCCGCACGGGAAAAGCTTTCCGGTGCGGGGGCACGGGAAAAGTTTTTCCTACTTTCAAGTCCTAAATTGGCAGTTATTTAGTTATAAAGTGAGCATAAAGCTTAATACATTGGGTTAAAATTAGACAACGATGCAGTATATAAAATTAGTTTTTCTTCAAACGTCAGTAAATCCGTCATTACTCGACTGTGTAGGCGGCCGTGAAGTTTCGTTTTCCTCCGCCGGAGCTTTACTTTTCACTTTTCCGCCGGCGGAGGTAAAAGTGTTACCATAGCAACATAGATACAAACAAACAACAAAACAAGCGTCAACAACTCAAGAATAATTAAACTAAAATTCGTATTTATCAGTCAATTTGTGCACTGCATTTCTAAAAATCACTAATTTATGAACAAATTGGTTATTATTTAATCGAATTTACTCAATAACTGCTTATCAATACGGAATTAAAACGCAATCGGAGACGCAATTTAAAAAAAAAATAATTATTGTTGACAGTGTCCACTGACAGCTTTATGTTACATTACTATAGCAACAACCTGTGCCTATTTACCCACACCGGTCTAAGCCGCCTTGCCGCCTTGCGAACCCACTTATCTTTAATAATTATTATTATTATTACTATTAAAAACAGATGTTTTTGCATTAATTTGTCGACATTTGAAGAAAAAACAGCATATTTTATTTGGAGGAAAAGTTACTTTTCATGGCTTGCTCTGTATTAACAGCCTCACTCCGTTCGGCTGTTAAACACGAGCGCGCCATGAAGAGTATCACTTTTCCTCCATATAAAATAATATACTATTAATACATTTTAGCGTCAATAGTCTAATTTTTAAGTAAAATTATTTTATTTATTCTGACCTTACTTGTCACAAATACATCAAACCTAGCTGCCTATTCAATCACAATAATGCATACAAACACATTTCCATAGCAACGCTTGATAAATATTAGATACCTGTGTCTTGCTTGTCTTCCAAGTTTGACGTTTGCTTACATTTTAATTCAAAATGTATTATCACATGATTTTGGATACATCAAATAATAATAATTTTATGTTTGTGTTTTGATTTCAGAGAGATATTATGAAAAATATCGTTCATTACACGTCCGGAAACAACTTTTCCCGCGCTTGCATGACAGAAAATTGTCTTGCGCGCTCCGGAAAAGCCCAGTTTCCGGACTAGTAATGAAATATACTATTCCAGGTTGGGTGGAATTATTTGGATAACCAATTTAAATCGGCATCTTGGCGTCAATTTTCTGTTCCGAGGTGTAGCTTTATGTAGAATGACTAGTTTTTTGCTGTTATCTCATGATTTATAGGCGCCTCCTTCCTCTGTTTGTTTTAATGCAAAGAAATATCTCTAGGAACCGTACCGAAGCACACTGTAGAAGCTCTGGTACTCAACTAGTAAACAAGCGCATTTAAGCCGATGCGTGTCTGACATCTTAACGGACTTAACGCCATTGGTTTGTCCGGCGCAGATACAATTAATGCTCTTTGAATGTCCAAGTGATTTTTAAATGATTTAAATGGTATATAAATCTTTTTGGAAGCCCAAGTACTATTTAAAATGTGAATATATGATAGTAGAGTTAATTTTTATACTTTTGGTGGGATTTTCAAAAAATGGACTTAACGCTTTTTGGAAGTCTGCTCCACAATTAGCGATAACCAATACGGTTTTCGCAAAGAGAGGTCGACAGGAGATATATTGACCGATGTCACTTATATATGGAGGTAGGGCAATTGAGAACTACGGAGAATCTCGAGCGAATGCGTTGGATATTTAGAAGCCATTCGACAGACTTTGGCATGAGACGGATTTCTCAACAAATTGTCGTCCTTCGGACTGCCAATCTCCCTGCAGGTGGCTTACCAGTCTCCTTAAGAACCGATCTCTGCACGTTGCAGTTAATGGACATATCTTAGATAGAGTCACCATTAATGCGGGCGTGCCTCAAGGCACGATACTTTCACCAGCCCTATTCCTCATCTATATTAATGGCCTGCTGACCGAAACCAATAATCCTGCTTACAGTTTGCAGACAGTACCCTTGTCTCCCAATTTAGATCAGAAAAACCTTTACCAGCGACTGAGGCAGATTACAACAATTAATCAAGATCTGGAGAAAGTTCGCCCTTGCGGCGACAAAATTTGGTCCAGTTCAATGCAGCAGAAACCCAAGCAGTCACGTTTACCAAGAAAGTCAAAACGGCGGGCCCTGACATCATTATAGCAAGATTGATAATTCCTTTATCCTCACCAATCGGACTACTGGGTGTCTCGGTCAACAGCTATATGTCCTGGCATGTCCACGTTGCTAACCTCACAGAAGCTTGGTTCACTATTTAACAACAAGAAATTGTATTCACCGCAGCAGCTGCTTTTGCTCTACAAAGCGCAAATAAGACTGTACTTAGAATATTGCTCACCCATCTCGGGTGCCACACAATAGCACACCCTAACGCTGCTGAATTCCATTCAGGCATTTTTTCGGCCCAAATGTGGCGCATCCTCCGATTTTTTTGGCTTAAATTAATTTATAGGACACCCCCTTTCTTGTGAAAACAAGAGAAAATTGCAAAATAGACACAACCTATATGTCACCGGACCTTACAAACCAGATAATATAAATAAAAACACAGTTCGGCAATTTCCACGCCAATGACCAAAAGCAAGTCGCTTCCCAAATTTTAAAATATGTAAAAAAAGTTAGGTGTTTATCTAAGGTGTATATAATATATCCTGGCCCCAACCCGGAAACTGCCCCACCGCTAAAAATCAGGTAAACGTCGCCGTCGCACGGTTGTCTGTTGTCGCGTTTTTTAAATAGCTTGAAGGCGAATAAAATATAAATAGTATACTTATTCCGGATTTCCCTGTGTAACTAAAATAGTAAATAATAGATGACGGTAGTATTAAGGAAAATAACAAAATTCTGTACTTAAGTAGGAAATTTAAATATGTAAATTCACTATAGGAAACTAGACAGAAAAATAAATTAGGATTATTGGAAAAAAAGTGGCAGCATTTAAAAATGCGAGGACATTTTTTGCCCGCATTCTTTTCAGCCAGGTTCTTTCATTTGGCTAACAATACACAAATCTTCAATCAATATTATGCATTAAGTGCACAATATAAAAAAAGCAAAAATAGTTTTATGGGTAGTATGCCAGAATCACATCAATTATTCTCGGCATCTTCAATAAGCGCCGGCACGTGATTTGGGTCGAATTTTAGTGAACCGCAATGTCGAGGAATTCGGGCACCACCGGTTTAGACAAGAGGTAATAATAAATATTAAATGTCAAGAGTAAGCTTCACTCCACTATTCGTTTAATTACTTTGGCAAACAATACATGAAGTTAGGTAAATATTGCACCTCTTGTGAAGAAATTACCTCAGTGTGCCATATTATATCAGGAAACATCACTGGGCAAAAATTGAAATAACACACCAGCCAACTGCCAATCATTGAATGTTACGTATTAACGAGCTATTTCGTGTTCAGGACTTATAGAAATGTAAAACTGGAACAAAATAATCAGAAGCAGGTAAAATAGCGTTATAGAGCGTATATACAACAATAATATTAACGTTAATCAATCATGATACATTGATTTATGATAAATAAACTGATCATTATTTCATTTTTACTTCTGCGTTTTGTCAGAACTAAAATCCATCAGCTGCTACGAAAAAAACACGTATTTTTGTACTAAGAAATCAAATTCATGTTGTTAAGTTACATATTGTTTTGCCATCTTTATTTCATCGACATAAATACTTTGAAATAACGTCAAAAGTGAAATTATTCTTGAAGGTCCCTACAAGTTTCACCCCTAAATTTCCAGTGAATTTGCGTGTACAAGATTGTGCCAGAGGCATAACTTATGAGTAAACAAAGTTGTATATTGTATGCAAACTTTATATGAGCGACAGTGCAGTTGTTGATGAAGGTAACAGAAAGGGAAAATTCAATAAGTAGATAGTTGTCTGGTCCTCCTTCTGTCCTTCGCATCACTAATATATTGACTACTTAACAAATAATATTCAATTGACTAGAAGGGCCAATATTGAAATTTCTTGGCTCCAGATATACCTTGTTGTATGTTTTGAATATCCGACCTACCCACTGTTTTGATTCCGATCCGAAATAGTACATTATCAGAGAACAAACCGGTACGTCTTAGTCTGAGAGCAACTTATCCGCACGGAATGATTTTAGCCAGATACGATTAACATTTTCCACATCCAGATGTTCTTAGTTAGACACAAAAGTATTCGGAAAGGTACGGATATCCGACAGAAAAGAAAGTGAATATTCCAACAAACATTTTTGAAGGAATTGACCTCTTCATCGTTCTGTAGAGAGGCCAGTCACAACATGTAATGGTATCTGATAGCTAATGTCATGTTCAAAAAAAAAACAATAGGTATAAGCAGTTATAAAATTATGTGGACCACAGTCCAAAAGGAGACACCACTAAATTGGTATGGAATTTCGATTTCGTATCGTCCCAATATTTTAAAACAGTAGTTGTGCCTTGAACATGTTAGGTTTGACCCATTCGTGAAAATTTTGCCCTGATTCTCCGGTGTAATTAAGATACGTGTAAGGCGAAAGTTCATCTCTCCATTAGCAAAATACCTAGTTCCACTTAAATTAACCCAAACTGGCTAAACGATATGGCCTACGGGTCTCATCTCTAAAATTTCGTTTCCTTTAAATTTGGAGTACACAGCTCGAACATTGACTTTATCTTAACAGTCTACTTCGCCCTAGGCTACAACTCGGAATTCTAGTCTTGACTCGATTGAAAGAGAAAAATATCTCACCAATTGTGTAAAGAGGGTGCTACTTAAATTGATTAACTGATTTCCTGTTTCTATTAGTTTAGGTATTTTCCGAGTAAACCCTTAGCTTTCGTTAAATTAAATGCTGAGTTTCGTTTATGTCTAGTACCTATTTGTAAACATAATAGATATTTACAATATAAGTGAGATATGAGCTTTGTAAATGCATATGTGTGAAATTTGCACAACGCATGCGTACCGTATCGCATACATGTGTTACTAAGGCATTAGGCCCTTAGTCAAAGTCAATATAAACGGTAATGATAATATAAAATTTGTCCTGATTTACTAGGAAAACCAAAACATTTAAACTAGTAATGGAAATGGCGGCTTTGAAAATTGGGTGGCAATGATTCGTTTTCCTTGGCAACTACAATACTGTTATGAATAATAAATCAAAAATAATTGAGACGTACAGAACCATAGTGACTCAACCCGCAAAGTTGAAGAAATCTGGTTATATATATTTTAAGCAAGTTCAACTGCCATATTTTCGACTATTACTTTATAGATGGCAGCATCTAATTTGTATTGACATACTGGCCTAACACACATTACACTTCCGCATCATTCTCGGTCGAGGCAACGCGTGTCGGGTCGCGGCTCTTTTGTCACCCTATTGGGTGACGCGTGGCTATCGTGCATGGACCGCTTGGTCTCCCCGAGTAAGAATCGGACGTTCTAGCCAGCATCTTGTGTGTCACTTCATAGACTTTTCATACCCATTCACGCCGGTACTCAGGCCGGGGGAAACCGGATGTGCCCGTGGGATAATTTTTAACCATGCCATTCAGAAGTTTTAGGAGGAAACGCGAAAGTCGGATTCCCCAGGAGTATATACTCGCCTTATCGAGGGTTCTACCGAATAGGGCTGCCGATCCAACAAGAGTATAACCTATCTACGAGTACTGGCAAATTGCCTCGTAGCAGCGCCAAACTGACCCCTTTTTCTAAGGGGGTTATAGTTCAAGTTCAGGTTAACCCACATTATCTGCGTGAAATGTCTTGCGTGCTGATTTCATTTTAGCAAGCGCGCGACAACGCCGGTTTTGCTCGACAAGAGACTCTCTTTTTCCAGTGAAGCCTTTCCGTTGTTGTCGGCAAACAACGTGGTAATTTCTGTATCGGCCATTTCTATTTGTTTTCGTTAGTTTTAGTGCTGTAGATACGGGAATAACTCGCCTGGCGAGGATTTCGGAATTGGCTTTGTCTGGTGATTGGGAGCCATTGTGTGATTAACGTCTCGTGTTACGGCTGTTGGCCCTCATTTTAAGAGGTAAGTTTTCTTTATTAATTGCAGATGTTTTGCGTTTTTCGTGTCTTTATTAATTGCATTTTCGTATTATTTCGCTTTTCATCCATTTCGAACTCGATTTAATAGCTTAATTAATCGGTGTGACGTCAATTTGGTTACAGATTGATTAAGGCTTATAGGTTTTGTAATCGAATGGCTTAATTATTTATATTTACTCGCGGAGCTTCGCGCTTGATTCAATCAATCGTTATCTTTCATTTCGGTTTCGATTTATTAGCTTAATTGATCGGCATGATGTCAAATTAATTAGAGATTAATTGAAGCTTTTGGGCTTTTGTATTTGAATGAAATAGTCATTATTATTTATTCACGGGGTCTTGCGATTAGCCAACTTAATCGTTTTATTTTATTTCCGACGAAATGTAATGCATATTTTCGATAATTTAGTAGATTAATTTATTTGGCCTTTCCGTAGCGGTTTAGCCGCGAGGGTAAAATTTAACTGTAGATTATTATGCTGCTCTATCAAGTGCATCTATTGTTTATAGCCATAGGTTGTTACTAATGCCAATAAAACCGCTATTTTCATGGAATTTATTTTATTACCGAAGTTAGAATTGATGCAATGGGAAATTAATATTTTTATCCTTAATTTTAATAATTAATCTTGCAATTAACTTCTAGTGATTCGTGTGGGTAGTCGATTTCAACTATTAATTAGACACTAAACCGGGAAATTCGTTAAGAGTTAGGTAATACCGTTTTGTTTATTATTAGTTTTCGTTGCTAAGAGAAACCATCAGATCGCGATATTTAATGCAGATTACATATTTTCGTTCATTGCTGTTTACCTTATTGAACTTTATTCTCGATTTATTAAAATAAAGGTAGAGGTACGCTATATTTAATAATAATATTGGAAGGTCGTTCGGACCATTTACTTGCTAAATTCGTCTAGTACGTTGTTTTTATTTAAGTATATTTTAGTGCTTTTGGTTCGTTATGTGGACCGTACTTGAACTTTTCTCTTGAATTATTAAAATTCAGGAAGGGTTATGCTTTATATTCGATAATAATATTGGAAGGTCATTCAGACCATTATTTGTCAAATTCGTTTAGTATGATTTTTCAATAAAGTTTATTTTAGTGCTTTTTGTTCAGTATTTAGATCATACTTGAATTCTTTAATCAATTTCGTATGAATTTTATCTGTACCAGACTAGGAACAAATTATTTAATTACATTAATTTATCTTTTATTTTGTACTATTGCTGTTATTTACTGCTTTTAACTATTATGTACGCTATTTTGCTGTGCCAAACTCGGTCCAAATTCTTGTACTTCTTATTTTCTCTTTCTAAAAGGCTGTAATGTTATTTTCACTGATGATGTCGGCTTCCCTTGGGCGAACTGAACCTTTTTATTTTTAGCATAACTAATATTAAGTTATAGTTGTAATATTTCCATTGCTCTAATATATTATTACGGTGGTGCCATTTTTCTAATTTATTCTGTTTTTAATTTTTGAAATCTGATTTTAAGTAAAAAGGGGAAAACCCTGTCTCTTTAATTCGAAATTTGAAACTCTGCTAATTATTCTTTTGAACGGAGAGTATAGCAATCGAATTACATATTATTGTGACTCGTTACTAGGGAATGCTTCCCTTCCTAGGGTCCTCCTACCAGGCGGGAACTTGGTAGTCCACCCACCTGGTTGAGATGCCGTAGTTTCTTCATATGGTTAGAACCGTTGGAACGTTGTAGACCACTTAATCGACGTAATCGGATAGTCCATTTGACCAGCTAGACGTGTAGGACGTCGGAGGTTCGTCCACCCAGCTTGGTTCCGGAACAAGCCGTCCGTGTTCAGTGAAAGCTAAGTGGTTAATATTTTTAGTTTTAAATGACTGTTTTGAAATAACTGTCTCTTTTAAGTTAGCAACTTTACCTTTGTAAGTACTTGCGCCCACGTTATCTTTGCGGTTTACGTGGTCACGATCCCGCGCGGTAGACGAAACCCAAATTAAGTATTTTTTCTTCTTTGGAGCATTGGACTGGTGCCGCTTCATCAACTTCATTATTTCCCTTTTATCAACATAGTGTTTTGGTCAACCACTGATAAACAATGTTATTTAATAGATATAATTTCATTGTTAGTTGATTAGTTTTTTAACTGCCTACAATTGTCGGTGTCGTAACTTAATTTATATATAACTTTTTTTTGAATCACTAATTGCAATTTACACAATTTAATATCCCTATTCAGGGCTATTCTTGTTGCCTATTTCGTTCTTTTCAAATAAAGAGATAGTATTGTATCTGCTGCGTGTTTTATTTGCTCAACAATTTACTTATCGTAACTTTGCAGCTTTGGTGGTGACATTCTTTTTAGCGCTTCTTACCGGCAAGGTATACTTGGGGGGGCGGAGGTCTTGCAGCAGGTTTCACGAATAACCCGGGGATCTCCAGTTTGGTCCGTAACGAACTCGGGGGGCGCAATGAACCTTTTTCTGGTTAATTGAACAGCGGGCAAATTGCGCGCTCACTTTACAGCTTACTGCAGAGCCATGCATTCCGACCTTGCCGAGTATTTATTTTCGCGGTGGATACCTGGTCGAATTTGGTAAGTGTACACTAATACTAATCTCGGTGGAACTCGTCATAGCTCCATGAGCACTTAACATCTTTATATTTTGTTTTATTTTAAAGAAAAATAATAATAAAATTAATTACGCGGGTCAAAAATTATGTTCAGGAACTTTTATGATATTCAAGGTTTGGTTGCAATCATGTTCCAGATAAGTGAATCACCCTGGCGGACCGTTACAAAGTGGAACCTAGCGTCATTCATAAGCCATTTATTTTTCAATATATAGCTTGTTAGGTAGAAGGGTCCTTCGGCTGGGGCGGTAGTGGGTCCCTTCCTTCTTCTTCTTCCTCTTATTGTAGCCATGTTATATTTGTTCGCAACATAAGGTGGTAAATACAGCAGGGTTAAAGAAAAAAACAAGACTTGGCATCTAGATCAAGCGAGGGTATTTAAATTTAATTTTTTTATAGGAGATTGATAGAAGAGTTACTCGTGTTTTCAAAATTAAAGATACTAAGAGTACACCTCCCACTTATAAAAATGGCAGACTTGATAAAAAAAACTATCTTAAATAAAGTAAACGAGGTAAAGAGCTTAATAGAAAAATGCCCATCTTACCTATGGAACTGCATCTTATATAATGAACAATGAAAATTTTTACTATGCCAAATATATCATTTTTCCAACAGCCAATTGCCACCCAAGTTTGGAGAAAACAGCATTATTACTAACTGAAATATTAGGGTGGATTTATGAATAGCGGTACACATTGAGTAAGTGTTTTTAACATATACCTATTGCTATTTTTATATATCATAGTTTATTATAACATGCACTATCTTTACTTAATAGCTCTAATGTTTATTTAGCCCTCGGCTTTCCGATAGATAATATTATGCGTCCCCTATCGACATTTTCAATATGATTTAGATTTATGACTTTATATTGATAAATAGTTCTCCGTTGAATTATTAAACCCATCTTGTATTGCAGGGAGAAAGTTCTCGCGAGCTTCCAATTCTTATCACGTATATTTCATAGCAACATCATATTTACGTTTCTCGCATCTACCTTATAAAAGGGGATGAAATAATAAACGCTTAAAAAAAGCCAATAGTTTCTGCCTGTGTCGCTTCGGCTTCTTCTTACGCGTGCTGAATAGATATTTCAACGTCGCGTTTGCTCGAGTGTTCCCTTTGAGTGTATAAAGCAATATATTTTTTCGACTGAACTTTCGTAAAACACGCTTGGTATATTGGATTATTAAAAAATATGTAATTTTGTATTTTTTTTCTATGAAAGGTGATATACGTAATAGCTAAAAAAGCTCTAGCACGAGGTCAAGACGATGTTCCATTTGGTCTATCTTGCCACGAGCGAGCTTAACCACAGGTCTGCTCTAATAT
>MU185119.1:393645-405389 GCA_016904865.1 Pissodes strobi
TGATTTCTGTGAAAGGTATATTTCTTTTCTTTCGTAAATGGTCCTTTAAAAATCTCTTATGCTATTTATCGCACTTATATGTTTGAGTGATTAACTGCAAATATGGAACTGGCATTCATAATGATAACGTGGTATTTCTGAGCTCATCAAATTCTACCTTTATTATTCATTGAAGTTAGATTCCACTCCGCATTCACAAATGTTTGTTTTGTAGACATCTTTGGAATCAAAATAACTTTCTGCATATTGAAACAGCCCGACCCTAAGTATGCAAATTAACAAAGACAAGTTCTAAAATAATAAAATTTACCGACAAAATTTGAATACACTGAGTAATATAAAAAAAAATCTTTAAAAACGTAGTTTTACATCTAAACCTTCGAGAAGCAGATAAAAGAGCTCGAGCAGGGTGCTGGGAATATGCGGCACACTTATTTACGTCTCTTTTTAATAAATTTTTTTAATGTGCGGGATCGGAATCTTAATAGTTTTTTGTCGCACCCGCACATCAAATAGAGACTTTTCCATATAAAAAGCCCGCAGCAAGAAGCAGAGGGAGTCTTTAAAATCCACTCGTTTTGGCTAGAGTCTGGTTCAATTTCACTTGCTGAAGCTTGAGACTAGTTTCCCATTCATATTTCCACATATTCTGACCTTACACTTACTTATGCTACTTCGTAGAGTTTCTCAATTAAGCGAGAAATTGAGCATGTCAGTGCTTGCATATTATGACTGCATTCTTGGACAAAATACTTAGTATTATCAAGTTAAGTTCCATCACCGTGATATTCGTAAAATCCTCAAAGGACTAGTTACGCAAAAGGCATCAGGACCGGACCGAATACCTGCGATCGTGTTAAAAAACTGAGCCAACAAACTGACACCCATTTTTCCAGACTTTTTTCTCTGTCTTATCGAATGGTTTATCCATCTTCTTGGAACGTCGCTCGGGTGCTACCTGTTTCAAAAAAAGACAAGAAAACCATGCCCTCAAACTGTTGCCCAATTACCTTGCTTCCAATAATCTCCAAAGGCATGGAACGTGTAGTCAATAAGCAACTACTCAAGTACCTCGAGACCATCAAAATAATTAGCGATAACCAATACGGTTTTCGCAAAGAGGGATCGACAGGAGATATATTGGCCTATGTCACTCATATATGAAGTAGGGCAATTGAGAACTACGAAGATTCTAGCGCGATTGTGTTGGATATTTTGAAGGCATTCGTCAGAGTTTTACATGATGGATTGCTCAACAAACTGCCGTCCTTCGTACTACCCGCGTCTCTCTGCAACTGGCTTGCCAGTTGCCTTAAGAACCGAATTCTGCACGTTGAGGTTGATGAACATCTCTCAAATACATTTACCATTAATGCGGGCGTTCCTTACGGCGAAACACTTCGGTCGTTAAAATGCCAGTGAACTACAAAATGGGAAGGGATAAAATTATGATCCTGATCATTTCAATTTGACCAGATTTTATGCTGATCCGATAAAAACACCATCCTCCAAATTGAAGGATATCTGCGACTTAATTACAGTATATTTCTCTATCTTGGAGTTGGTATCTCACTGAGATCCTTCATTGTTAAGAAGCGGCCACTAATAATAAATCAGTAATTGGATACCCTCTGAGAATGGCGACCAAAAAGATTACAACTGAAGTTGGCTATTTAGTTCTTCAGAAACTTTAAAAATTATTACTCTTTAGTGACATTTATTTTGGTCTTTTATTATTATATTTTCATGTTTTGACCTATTCAGACACTTGTACTTTGCAACATTAACCCTTTTATTAACAGAACCATAACTTCCGGATTCAATAAAGGTGTCTAAATTTTAATAGCGGTCTTAGTTAAGTTAACATAATTAACCAGTCTTAATTGGTGGGCTTCCTAGTCAACAGGCATACCAACAAGGTAGTGAAGAGCTTGGTAGCATGCTCGGATAGGACAGCGCTTCTCCAGGTCCAAGCAGATGCAGTTGGCCTCAATATAATTCAAATCTACATGCCGACGCTGGACAAAATTGACAGAGAAGTGATTCAGTTGTATAAAGAGATAAGAGACTTAATCAGATTGGTCAAGAAAAACGAAGATCTCATAATCATGGGAGACATCAACGCAAAGGTTGGACAAGGCCGTGTCGAGAACGTAATGAGTGATTTTGGCTTGGGAGAACGAAACAATAGAGAAGATATACTGATCCAATTCTGCCAAGAAGAAAAACTAGTTATTACAAACACATGGATACAATTGCCACCAAGAAGACTCTACACCTGGCAGTCCCCACAACACTCGGATGATCACCTCGTAAGAAATCAAATTGACTTTATATTGATCAGCCAAAGATATAGAAATGGATTGTATGGAGTTAGAACCTATCCTGGGACCGATATCGGGTCTGATCACAATCCTGTAGTGGGAAAACTAAAAATAAAATTAAAGAAAGTTAGGCAAAGATTCTTGAAGAAAATCGATATAAACAACTTAGAGAAACCTATAGTACAGAAGAAAGTCGAAGAAAAAATAAACTAGGCAATCACTGAAATCATGACCGTGAACCAACGAACGGCAAAAGTAGAAGACACCTGGAACAACTTCAAAAATGCCATCGTAACGGTCACAAATAATGAAATTTGCCCGACGAGTAACAAGAAGAAGAAGTGGATGACTGAAGAAATATTGTCGCTTATGGATAAACGAAGATCACTTAAAAACAAAGACGAGATCGAGTATCAAAAAATTGACAAATGAATACGTAAAGAGATCCGTACAGCCAAAGAACAGTGGTTAGATGCTCAGAAATTGAGAAACTGGAAGAGAAGCATGACTACTTCAACACACATATATTAGTAAAAGAAGTAACAGGTCGTATAAAATCTTGTAACCTGAGCAACAGTATAGAGGACAATAACAATAACATCATCCTGGATCCCAAGAAACTTCTCCAGCACTGGAAAACCTATACCCAACAATTATGCGCAGAGAATAATCAGCGAAACTTTGCGGGCAACTACGTTTCCCAACATTCCCCAAAAATACTTAAATCAAAAGTTCTAAAGGCAATCAAACAAAATAAGCAAGGGAACTCAGCAGGACCAGATGACGTATACATAGAGATAATAAAACTGCTGAACGACGAAAATATAGATGCCTTGGTGGAAATATTTAACAATATATATGAGACGGGCGAGATACCGGCGGATTGGCTGCGGTCGACCTTTGTACCTATACCGAAAAAACCTAACGCAAACCGTTGTGACCAGTTCCGAATGATTAGTCTGTTAAGTCAGGTCCTAAAACTCTTCTTGAAGATAATACATACAAGGATCTACAACAGATGTGAAAGAGACATTGGTTCAACACAGTTTGGATTCAGGCAAGACTTCGGCACACGAGAAGCACTCTTCAGCTTAACAGTATTACTTCAAAAATGCAGAGACCAGCAAAAAGACGTTTCCTCTGCTTCATAGACCATCAGAAGGCGTTTGACTGTGTCAAACATACAGAGCTAATAAAGCTGCTCCAAGGCAGAATGATAGATCAGAACGATTTAAGATTTATCAGGAACCTCTACATAAATCAAACAGCATCGGTGAAAGTGGAAACTACACAGAACTTCCCAGTAGAGAAAGGTGTAAGACAGGGTTGTGTTTTATCCCCCCTGCTATCCAACCTTTACTCTGAGTCAATCTTTGAAAGTGTCCTGAAAGATGCAGAGGATGGGATAAAAATAAATGAGCAGGTTGTAAATAACCTTCGCTATGCCGATGACACGGTCATATTGGCGGTCAGCAAGCGCTTCAACGCCTTATCGACAGGATAAATACCGAAGGAGAACGGCTCAAAAATCAACTCAGACAAAACGAAGGTAATGGTGGTTAGCAGAACACCAAATGTGCATCTAAGCATCAAAGTGAACGGTAACAACATCCAACATGTCTCCAAGTACAGATCTCTCGGAAGCTGAACCTCAACCCGGACACGGAGATATGCAGCAGAATAGAGCAGGTCAGGGTAGTATTTACAAATATGAGAGCTCTACTCAACAACAAGAGTCTAGACTTAACGTTACGGTACCGTTTTGTGAAATGCTACATTTACGCAGTGCTGCTGTATGAAGTGGAGACCTAGACAAAAAAAGCTAAAGTCATGAACCGTCTCGAGGCCTACGAAATGTGGGTGTTCAGGAGAATCCTTAAAATTCCGTGAGCAGACCATGCGGAGGTATTAAACCGAATGGGAAGAGAAAGAGAACTGCTGTAAATAGTGAAACGAAGAAAAGCAACCTACCTTGGCCATATATTCAGGAATTCCAAGTGCCAATTTCATGGAGGGGAAGATCAAGGGAAAAAGAGGCGTCGGAAGAAATAAATACTCGTGGCTAAAGAATATAAGAGACTGGACAAACCTCGATGATCATTCACTTTTCAGAGCCGCACAAGATCGAAGCGAGTATGCCAGAATTCTCGCCAACATTCAGTAAATGAATAGGGCACCTTAAAAAGAAGAATTGGTTGTAATTTTCATTTACAAAATGACAGATGTCATCATATTGTATCTCATATTATGTCCATACAAATTAGTGGCATCCAAATACATTACATCTGAAGTAGATACAGCGTGATCAAAATTTGGAACAAACGACTTAATGGCTCCAGCTTTTCGAATACTGCAATGACATATTCCACCTCTAACATTATATTTAAAGAAATATAATATATTAGTATCAGTTAATGTTCTAATTTTACCCTAGTAAATTTTAACATGGCATTCCAAATTAAACCTGGGGAAGTATATTAATGTGCGGGATCTAAGTTGTAAATGTTAAGAGAGACATTTTGAAATGCTTTAAAAAATCAGTTAATATAAGAATGTCAGATAATAAATAGATTCTAGTATAATCCATTAAGTTTTGTGAATTAAATATGTTCCAAATATGTATTGCAGTGTTGTAATCTGATGGATCTAATGGTTTATCTTTTAATTTGTCTCAGAAATGTTCGATAGTTAATTTTCATATAATTTATCCAAGGAATCTACGTAAAAATATGAATATACTCCCTTTTTCCTAATTTCGCCGGATCTTGAAAACATCTATTGATTTTCCTGTAAACTATTTCATTATAATATTTACTGCATTTTTTTGCTTTCATCAAAGTCTTGTCTTTTTATCCGTCAAAATGTAAAGCTTGTATTTCAACTATTTTGTTTTGTGTTTCAACCTTTGCCCGCCCTTGAAACCTTTTCCATCTCATTTTTTTTCATCGACTATTATTCCATGTTTTATCCTCTTAAACTCCGTTTAAGAGAATAGACTTTTTCTATGCTTTAATCTGTCTGGGGAAACTATTTTAGTCTGGACCTTGTCTTCAGAGTCAAATTCAATGATTTCTTTAGTGGTATTGGAAATTGACAAATTTTCCTTTATTTTCACCCCTTTGCTTTATCTCTAACCGTATTTGTATCGTCTTAGTTACGTCTTTGTCAATACCACGGGTAATCATTTTTTGACTGAATCTTTGACTTTGTCCAATGGCTTATTCTAACATTGGAACCTTTTTCTCTTGGACAAACACAAACACTTAACTCCAGGCATATGTGTTACGATTAGTAATCTGTGACGCCTTGGTTGGCGTGCAGATTATGAATCGATCTATGTCAGGTGAAAAGAGATAATAAAGAATGCACTTCGGTAAAACAATAACAACGTTTATTGGTCAAAGAATTAGTAAGTGTATACTATTCCCGGTTGAGGTATGATTTGAATTGTTTATAGGTGTCCTGTATGTGTATAGTCCCTGTATTATAATAAAGTTCTTTAAGAGCGGTGTGTTTTAATTTATGGTTAGGTTTGGTTATTTCCTTTACGGTTCTTAGTTTAGGTTAATTTCATTCAGCAGTTTAAGGCACTATAACTGTATAACTTTAAAAGTCACTTGACTTAGAATTTTGTCAGATCTATCGTAGATTCGACTTTAGTACTTTTTTAGGTTATCCCCCAAAAAATACGTTCCTGTGAACTACACTTTCCAAGTTGGGTCTGAAGATTAGGATATGGTTGGAGCATCTACTACGTCCCTGTGGACTGAAGTTGGTGAGCTGAATATGTTAGAGTCAAAAGCCGGCCGGAATAATGGTCCGCTTGACTATTTATATCATAAAAATCTGCTGACCATTGTAATTTTAAGATTTATAATTGCCTGCGCTGTCCGCTCGCGTTGTCTATAATTTACGTTGAATATTTCTGTAGTATTTTTCAAGTTTATGTTCAAGCTTAGGACAGGGCGATAATTAAGAATTAGTTTAAATGTTTCTAGTAGTTTACTATATCAAATAGGTTTTGGCCTTGAATCCAAAATTCTTACGCTTTACCAGTAAATGATGGTTTCCCCTTTATGAGGTTTGTTTATCGTTGTCAAGCATATTTTATAATAATTTGTATTATTTGGTATGGGATACGACTGGAAGTGAACTCTTAGCTATTATGGGCTTCTTGCCATTTCGATGTCATAATTGCATTTTCTTGAGTTGGCAAAATATTTGTCTTAAATATACAACTATTTCCAATTAAAGGACACTTGAAAGCTTTTCACGTTACGTCCATGAAGAAAGATTAAGAAATCGAATAAATAACCGCAAAGAAATAACCTCTAACATCAAGTGTGAGCTCGCGACTAACGAGAGAATATGAGCTCACTGCACCACACTACCCCCATCGTCCTGAAATATTAGCGCGTCATTTACGTTAACGCTTTTTGGGTGTTCAATTTATTTCAGGATTAAAAATTAGTTTAAACTTTTATTTAAAAATAAAAGATTTCCATGGCACATTATATGAATTTATTTTTTGGAAAAATTTAAAAATTCTAGCATAAGGCGCAGGGTACGCTAAATATTAATCAAATATCACCAAAATGCTACATAATATTGAAGTTACTTCGTCAAAGTTTGGTTATTAGACCCACCCTAATACCTACCCATCAAAGCTATACTCGACCATAAAATAATGGTTCGATTCAATCATAAAATGAGACGAATTATTTCCGCGATTAGTGAATCTGTTCGGCGCGTCGAGTATAGGAATTATATTTATTTGCTCTTTTATATTCTCTCTCTTCTTGTCCAACCGTACGAAAGGGTGTGGTGACATCATGTATGCATCCTGTTTACGGTCTTTCGTCACGCTTCTCTGTTTTGGGCGTGATGCACCGTTTCCGGTAAGCTCTCTCCGGTCAGTTTCTTCAGCTGGTTCGCCCATCGCGACGGTGAGCGGCCTCTTGGTCTTCGGCCATAAACTTTTCATTTTACTACGATTTTCTCCATTGCCTCTGATTTTCTTGCTATGTGGCCAAAATATTTAAGATACTGCTAGTTTATATAAGTTAATAGCCTCGTTTTTACGCCTACCTGATTCAGGATCGAAACATTGGTGCGTTTTGCTGTCCACGGAATTCGGAGTAACCTCCTATAGCAACACATTTCTAGAGCGTCGATCCTCCTTCGATCCATCATCTTTAGGGTCCATATTTCCGCCGCGTATGTCGCGATGGAGAAAATAAGTGCTCGAAGTAGATGAAGCTTCGTGTTGATCGTAATTAAGGTATCCTTCCAGATGCGAGTTAGTTTTATTATTGAGTTCCTCGCTAATGCTATGCGCTTCCGTATTTTAGGTTCACAATCGCCAGTGTTTGTTACGAAGGAACCAAGGTATTCAAATTTATTTACGACATCGTAGTTGGCAACTTTTCAGGAGAGTCGCCCATGATGACTTCGAGTTTGTGCTCATCCTTAGCTATGATTAGGGTATCGTCGGCATAGCGTAGATTATTACTTATTCTGCCCCCAACCGTGATTCCGCCATTCCATTCCTCGAGTATCTCTCGCATTATATGCTCGGTGTATGTGTTAAAAAGGAGGGGGGGACAGGACACACCCTTGTCTAACCTTAGCTGCAACTGAGAATACATCTGATGAACTGTCATTGACTCTCATTGCTACCATGTTTTGGATATATAGTTGTTTCATCAGTTGTGCCAGATGTCCCGGTGTTCCCATTTCAATAAGGATTCACCTTATAGAACGCTTTCTTATAATCCACAAAACATATTACCATGCTGATGTTAAATTCTCTTGCTTTCACGATTAGCTGTCTCACGTTCAATATCTGTTCTCTAGTTCCTCTGCCTGGCATGAAGCCCGTTTGTTCATTTGCGGGAGGAGGAAGGTCTTCAGCCTCTCATTCAGTATCATTAACATGACTTTGTGTTTAAACTATATTTTGTAAATATCTCAGATGGCCTATTTCGCTAATTGGGAAGGGGGGCATTACGGCTGAGATGAATAAATGAATGAGTTAGGCCATCCTTAATAAAACTTCTTGACTTATAGGAATTGTTTTTATTATTAGATTTGGCAAAAAAATCACTTTTAGTTCACATTTCGCATGTCAAATAAGAATAATTGGCGCCAAATCATGGGTTTAACAAAAATAAAACATTAGCTTTTTTGTCATAATTAATGGAAAATATAACTTTACAAAGTTGTTTCTTTTAAAATAGTTTTTACCTTCTACAGATAATATTTTTTACTGTTTTCATTTTTGTAGCTATTTTTATGCACCTTATTAAATTTTGATCTCACGTCATTCAGCTTCCATCAGTTTGCAACACGTTTTTCCTATTGAAGTTAAAAGTAAAGATTGTTAATTAAAAACAAGCCTAGCACCGGAGAGTCGTGTTACAAATGCCCGGCCCCGGTAGTGGGGTCGTAGAGCGCCACCAGTTTTTCCCAACTAAGCTGAAAAAGCTCCGCTGGTGTTGTGCAGGCTGGCTAGGCACGCTTATTAAATCAAAGGAATTCAATCTTAACTTAACAAAAAACACAATCTATAATTTAAGGCACAATCTATTTGCTACTAAGTCCTTTTTTAAAACACAGCAACAATACTACAGCAAAATGGCAAGTTAAAGATAAAATAATGTCAAATGACTATTAAATTAACTAATAATCGGTGCAATATGGTGATTGTACGGAGACCAATTCTGTTGTTAACACTCGGTACTGTATGCCTTACAACTAAATGCGCTAAATACTACAATCCGAAGTGATCACTTTGATTTTACCTAAGCTAATTACATTTATGTATGCGTTCGCTGGTTGCTGCACGAATTATACATGTAGCAATAATAATAGGTAGTGTTAAATGGCCACATTAATTAAATCAATGGACCCGATAAATGAATGAAAAGAATAAAATTATTGAAATTGTCTTAAAGCCCGACTGTCAATGCTTCATTTATATTAAAAAAAAGAGAAAATTCAGAGCGATTATATTAATCGGTCAGATAAACAAGCTATCTAAAAGCTCGGTCGAGACTAGATTTATATTTAAATATTAAAAGAAATGATCATCAATTGTCCAGAAAAATAAATGAATAAATGAGCTTTTGATGGCTCTTTCAAGGCACAATCTATAGTGCTAATAAGTAATTAAACACAGAAAAAAAGAAAATAATACTGCTTCTGTACGATACCCATTAGATCCGAAGCTCAGTTGTGGAGACAAGAAGTACCTCTGGTGGAGTTGCCGGGCACCTGTAGCAAATCCCAAATACTGCTAGTCGATAGCCCCGAGGGTAAAACTAGCAGAGAACCTGTAGCCCAGGGGATAGTATAGCCCGGAGCTAGGATCTGCAGCCAGGTAATAAAATTGGCCCGGAGTTGGAACTTGTAGCCCGGTATTAGAACAGGTAGCCCGGTAGTAGAAGTTGTAGCCTGGTAATTGAACTGGTAGCCCGGTATTAGAAGTTGTAGCCTGGTAATTGTACTGGGAGCCCGGTATTAGAACCCTACAATGAACCAATACGCATTAGACAAAGCCCCCTTACTTTAACGAAAAAAAACTATAGCCCCCCTTGCATAAATCTATCTTCTTTATAAAACAAATCCCCCCAAAATTATCAATGGATTTTCAATGACCATCAGCAAATAAAAGAAATACTAAGGTATAGACAACTTGAATATAAAAAAGATGGGTATGAATCACCCCCAAAAGAAAATATAAACTTGTCCATATGATCAAAACTAAAGTCACATTAAAATAAAAATTCAGATTTGATAAAATGGAGTAGATAAGATAACCCATAAAATGCAAATGGTGGACAATGTACCAAAAAAAAAGGTTAACACAGATAAGGCAATTAAATCATTAGTTTAGACAAAAAAAACTGTAGCAATAATTACCTCGCTCGTGTGTAAGGGTAGCTGGAGATTCGACGGTCTCGGTCTTGGAACCGAGCTCGAAAAGCCTCTAGAAACAAGAGGAAATATCCTTTAGCAACATGGCGACCACGCGCTTCACAAGCAACAGGAAAAAAATAATTCCAGAGAAAATGCTTACCTAGTGCAGAAGTTAAATCCTGATAAATCGGTCGTGTCAAAACACAATCAGAAACCAACACAATGTATCCCCAAAGAATGGGTAGTATTAAATCACAATACTAAATATTGAGTCTCTATGACTGCACTACAGCAAACCTTCTTCTCGCCTCGAAGGGTATTCTTAGAAGGACTCTCTATTCGTTTCAGTCAACTTGCCTTTCTCCTTCCACGAAAATAAAAACTACGTCAAATCAGCAAGAAGTGATGGGCGGAAAATGCCAAGTGATTCGATACAAGGAAAAATTCTAAGATAATAAACGACTTAGTTCTCGTTTATTAGGATGGTAAAACGGTGGCGAGAGCCACAATTAATGCGATGAAATTAAATTGTTGAAGAAATACTAGAAAATGTTCCCAAACGAAGTAATAAAATTTTAAAAATCGAAATCGATAGCAGCATTTATAGGAAATAGCTAATTCCTACTACCCAATGCTATCGATAGAACCAACCGAATATTGCGACCATTGCAGCATGCCGCGTGAAAAAAATAAAACAGAGGTCCCAAAAAGATCTCAGAAATGATCAGCCGGTGAATGGAATTCAGCAAGAGGGTATTCCAAAAAGTTATTAATTATTCAAACTGAAAGCAAAATATGAATTTGACGAATCTAATGAAGCCTAAAAGCAGGTTTTATTAACAGAATTCTTAAAAATATAAATCGGTTTGCTGGCCATTCTACGGTAATGTAATATAAATTAAGCAAAGCTATCCTAATAACCATAATATCCTATTTTAGTGATTGGATCAAACCTAAGCGATCTGTGCTTCGCGTATCAACTAAAATAAACGTAGTCACAAAGAGTTATAAAAGCTAATACAAATATATCGTTAACCTATTATTAGAATGAAATTAATTTACATTAATAAATGCGGCAAATTTAAGCTTATTGACAGCAAATCGAATCAATAAATTTAGAATTAATTAACCGAAGAGTATTGATCTTTTTTCAATAATTCCTACCGGAAAATACAGCATTTTTTTTGCTAAATGCAACATATAAAATGAAATTTAAAAATTTTCTACACTGGCCAAATCGGAAGGTTACATGTTCAATGGCGCAAATTTATTATCTTGGAGAAATGTTATTTTTCATATATATTTTTCAAAACCACATTTCACTTTAAAAATTTGTATAACAATTATAACATGTAAATTTCGTATATTGTTCTCGGTTACAAAAATCTAAAATCAATCGACTTGTGCAAACACGATATCACACTTTATGCAAACTCATTGAAAGCTTAGCTACCTTTTCAAGTAATTTGTTCGCGCTTTTTGACTGGCGTTATTAATTTT
>MU185120.1:2295-15042 GCA_016904865.1 Pissodes strobi
AAAAAATAGTTATTCCCACCAACTAACCCACAGTATTGCTATCTACTGACGATATTAGGCGTAGACAGACAATACCACCAAAAGCTAAAAAAAAAACACAGCCAGGCTATGGAAAATTGTAAGATCACATAAGATAAAACTTGCCAAAATTATATTTCCAAACAGACTAAACAAAATTGACTTTCATTATTTATCAATGTTACCATCAATAGATTCCTCGTCATCACTGTTAGAGAAATTTTCTTTTAAGTCGCTAATATGCCAGTTACCAAGGTCATTACCATCCATGTCCCTCAAATTATAAGCTACATTAGAAAGAACCTTATGTACCACACATGGTATATATTTTGGCGCAAATTTTGCCGTGAAGTCATTAGGGGCATCAGATAACTTAAAATTCTTTTTCCAAAGTTTATCACCAACGTGATAACAAACATCCCGTTTTCTCAGATTATAATGTTTAGAATTTTTACTATGGTATGCCTTTATTTTATTCCTAATATCGACAAAAAGTTTAGGAAGTTCTTGTAAATCGTTAGTATATTGATTATTTTCAGTAATTAAAGGTATATTATTTTCGTTTTGAGAAACCTTACCATAGTAATCCCCCGAAATTGGAACATTTCTGCCAAAGGTTAAGAATGCCGGAGAGTAACCCGTGACTTCATGCTTTGCTGTTCTTATTGCCTGACTAACTTTATAAATGCTTGAATCCCAATCCTTGTGATTGTCATGTATATAAGATCTAATGCAACGCGTGATGTCTCGGTTAACTCTTTCCGTGTGGTTGGCTTGAGGATGATACCTTAAATTATAAAAAATTTTTTGAACATTATAAATTTTTAACAGATTTTTAAATTCATTACTAATGAACTGTGGACCATTATCACAACAAAAAATTTGAGGAACTCCATAAATTAAAAATACTTGATTTTCTAAGAATTTTGTTATGTTCTTAGCAGTTGCATTATTCATAGGATGAACCAACATAAATTTCGTAAACCAATCTACAACTACCAGGACATACCGGTTACCCTGTTTGGACCTGACATATGGACCCAAAAGATCAGCCGAAAGCATCTGGAATGGAAAATTTATCTCCCTACAACTTCCCATAAGACCTGGCGTTGACTTGTTAGGACTTTTATTTGCTTGACAAACATTACACGCCCTCACATAACGATAAACATCCCTTCGAATACTTGGCCAATAATACAAAGATAAAATTCGAGACAAAGTCTTAGATATACCAAAATGTCCAGCACTCTCACTGTCATGGAATAGCTTTAAAATACTTTTACGGTTTTTCGTAGGTATAACAATTTTCCATTCATTGAGATTGCTAGTGATACCATGATAATTAAAGATATGCTTATATAGTACGTTATCTTTAACACAAAAAGTAGGATAAAGATTCGGAGCATTAGAAACCTTAACAATCATATCATTATACCACTTATCAGGTTCGATTGAAGACAGATCAAAAACAGAAATATCACAATTGTCTCCAGAGGGAGAGACAGCTCTAGATAGTGCATCAGCAACCACATTCAGAGAACCTTTACGATGTATAACTTTAAAATCAAATTGGGAAAGTTTTAATGCCCATCTTGCTAATTTACCGGTAGGATTCGACATATTATGTAACCATATAAGTGCAGAATGATCAGTAATTACAGTAAAAGAAGTACCTTCCACATAGCAACGAAATTGTTCAATACCAAATATAAGAGCAAGCATTTCTTTCTCAGAAACTGAGTATTTTCTCTGACATTTATTTAAAGTTTTACTAGCATATGCTATGGGGTGTTCGAAACCCTCTTCTTCTTGGAAAAGCACTGCTCCCATACCTGTATCGCTACTATCAGTTTGAATAAAAAATGGCTTAGAGAAATCAGGACTTGCAAGCACGGGGGCTCCAGTTAACCGTTTTTTAATTTCAAGAAAAGCAACATCAGCTTCTGGTGTCCACGCAATTGCTTGTCCTTTTTTTCCTACCCTTTAACAAATCAGTAATCGGTGAAGAAATGGATGCAAAATCCTTAATAAACCTACGATACCATCCAACTAATCCTAATAGACGTTTAATCTCAGTTGTATTTTTAGGTACCGGATAATTTTTAACCGCGGTTACTTTATCTTCACTCGTATGTAAACCATTTTTATCAATTTCATAGCCAAGATATGATAAGGAAGGGCGACAAAACTTACATTTTTCCAAATTAATAGTCAAATTAGCATTCTTTAATCTTTCAAAAACATCTTTTAAGGTCCTAATATGGATTTCAAAAGTAGGGCTGGCAATTATGATGTCATCAAGGTAAACAAAACAATACGGCTCTAAATCTGGTCCAAGAATTAAGTCCATAGTTCGCTGCATAGTTGCAGCACTATTTATTAAACCAAAAGGCATGACTCTATATTCAAAAAGTCCACGACCATATACAGCAAACGCGGTTTTTGGACGAGAAGCTGGCTCTAAAGGAATTTGATGAAAAGCTTTCGTTAAATCCAAAGAACTGAGATATTTTGCATCTCTTAATTTCGACAAAATAACAGATCATTTATTCGGCAATACTTTAAAAAAAACCCAAGATGACCTGGAACAATGATGAATACAATTTCTAAATCTAGATTAGAAATCTATAATAAATCAAAGTATTGTCGTCTAAATCATTGATTCTAAATCCCTCTAGAACCTGAAAATTGTCTTTAAGACACTCCTAAAACAAAGAAATAAATTTGTTCAGTTAAAAGCAGAATGTGCAAAAAAAACCCAAATCACATTCCACCAAAAATAAAAATGGCTCTCACCTTCACGACGTGAAATTGGAGACCAAAGCAACGTTCGCCGTTCGATTTTAGAACCGGTCCGAATCGCATTCAAAGGAGTAGGAGGGAGACCATCAATTAAAATCACAATACTACTATCGCCCTCTATTCAAAGGCCAGTATAATAAAAATATTTTTATAGAAAACGACGCAAAACCAATACGACTATAATTCTAATGATAGCTCCACCTATGTACAAAAGATCTAACTTCTAGCGAAATCCTACCTAGGTACCGAAACCAAATCGCATGTATATTTGCATAAAAATCACTTTGCAATATAAAAATCTTAAAACCTGAAAAAACCATGTAACGAATTATTTCGTTACAACCTAAATGTTTTTATCATTCAAAGTCACCGTCTATGTGTGCGCTTTCAAATGTGTTTTATATTTATAATAATTTTTTTATGAATGAATAAAAAAAAATAATTTTATTTAACTTTGTTTTATTAAATACATTTCATTTCTCACATTTAAATTTCCTAATACACACATATATTCTTATAATATAATTTTAACATATTAAGTTCCAATACAAACTTTACTCTGTCTTTGTTCTTTAAGAACTCGTTACACACTTGTACACCTTTTTTACAAAACTCAGCATGTTGCATATAGTTCTCATACCACAGTATATCTTGAGCTTCAGCATCATTTCCCGCAAGCGCATAAAACCGCGAACAGGCTTCCGACATCAAAAAATTTTCATAAAGTTCTAACACAAAGTTCTCCATATCTTACACAAATACTTCAAATTGAAGTTCTCCCAATTCTTCTTCTGCCAATTTTATCACATCTAATATAGTTGGATCTCCTATATATTTCTTCAAACTAACCACTTCAACAAAAAATCCCAATTGTTTCAGTTCAACTACAAACTGCAATACATTGAAATTTTCGAAGTATTGAGCACAAGCGGACGCACCTTTCGAATAATGTTCCGCAAACTCACAATAAAAGTCAACATATTCTGGTCTGCTATGCATAGCATTATAATTATTATCTGAAGTTAATTGGTTAAATTCTTCATGTAACTTTTTCACAGCCTCATCCATAACTGTTAATGCATATAACTAACAGCGACTAAATGATCGTAAGTATCAAAGTTTCTTATAAACAGAAAATTCCTTTTTATTATCACATTGATGTCCTGGGAATGATATAAACTAGTTCATTATCTTCTTCACTATTATCACCATCTAGAATAGTTTCAAAAATATCTACAATTGATTTAGTTTCTTTCACAATAGCTCTTTTTTGATTAGTATATTTTATATTAATGTAATCACAATGACTTCTACACAATGGACAAACATCCTTCGTTTTTAACCATTCTGTCAAGCAATCTAAACAAAATTTGTGTTCACACCAATTTGGTGTGCAAATGTTTTCTTTTTCCAAAGAACTAAAACAAATAGGGCATTCCTCTTTCAAATGCACTTCACTTTTTTTCTTTTTTGAACTAACTGTTTCCGAACTAACTATTTCTGAATTGACCCTCTTGAGTACTCGATTTCTTAATTTGAGTTCTTCCATTGAAAACTAAACTGTGAAGTGAAGAAACATACAGAACTGCTGGTTTTATTATGTTTATTTAAGAGGGGAGGGGAAAAGTCAGGGTCAGGGGCAAGGTCAACATATATGTAGATAAGGATGGGAAATGTATTAATTACATGATGAGAAAGACTCCTCAGTAAGCAAGAGAGAGAGCCCTCACGGAGGATAAGGTAATTACCTCCTCCGTGAGGACTCACTCTCGTTAACACACTACTGATGTTGACCTAAAATTCAATTTCTATATAATGGAGAATAAAAGTCGATTAATGTAACCCGATGACTCTAAAGTAAATTACCCATGCATTGGAAAATATTTTTAAATTGGTACTATGGATGAAGAAAGAGGTCATAGTATACATGGATCCTGCTTAAACCACCTATGTTTTACCAACGATATAACCCAGATATTCAGCGACTTTGGAGAACTCGAAGCACAGGAACGTTTTGTCAGAACTTCTAAACGCTTGCCTCCTTTTTCATAGTAAAACCAAAATATTATTTAAGCTTTACACTGTAAAGCTTAAATAATATTTTGGTGTAAAGTTTACAGTGTCTTTGTTTTATGAGTTTACTGCATATGGTCACTTTTGTTAGTTTTACAGTATTTTTTTACGTATATTAATCAATAATGATTAATTTAAATCACATCGCTTTAAAATACAATGTCAGTGATGCGGCCGTCTTTATTCGAAGTCCCAGAAATGCCAGCGGATTAATGACTAAAATTATCAGAAGGCCTGCCGGCTATCTTAGTCTTAGCATGATAAAAGTATGGATGCACCTAAATATTGCATGGAGCAATTGCCTGGCAAACAGTAACAAGGTTTAAAATGTTACATATTCCAAGTGTCTGCAGAGACATTGGAGTATCCAATGCTTCGTGATTTTAGCAAGAGCGCCTCTAATAAATTTGCTATTTATGGAAAGGGTGCGATGCCATATGAGAGGAAACTTCATTTTACTGTAACACATTTTTCTACATTTGCTAGATGTGTGTACACGATCTTTCTGGCTATGCTGTCCGCGGTATCTAAGGTTACAGAAAATCGGTTAAAAAATTAAATATATTAATTTCAAAAAAATCAGTTTGAATTTCGGTCTGGTAAGAACACGTAAAATTGAATACTTTATTTTATGGTGGAAACATATTTGTATATCAATGACCGACAGTTTTCCTAGGTAGTATTTTAGGATTTGTGTAACGCTTTTGTCGCTGCTTGTCACAATATTATATTTCATTACCAGTCCGGAAACTAGGCTTTTCCGGTGCGCGCAGGACACTTTCTGGCGTGAAGCGTAGCCGAACATCGGAAGTCGTGCAAGCACGGAAAAAGCTGTTTCTGATCGTGTAATGAAGGATATTTTCCATAATACCTCTCTGAAATCAAAACACAAAATTATTATAATTTTATGTAGGTATCTAAAATCATGTCATAATGCATTTTGAATTAAAATGTAAGCAAACGTCTAACTTGCAAGACAAGCAAGACACAGGTATCTAATATTTATTAAGCTTTGCTATGGAAATGTGTTTGTAGACTTGGTTGTAATTGAGTAGGCTGCTAGTTTTGATGTATTTGTGACAAGTAAGGTCAGAGTAAATAAAATAATTTTACTTAAAATTAGACTATTGACGCTAAAATGTACTAAATTAATTTTATAAACTACATCGCTGTATAATTTTAACCCAATTTATTATACTTTATGCTTATTTTGTAACTAAATAACTGCAAATTTAGCACTTGAAATTAGGGAACGGGAAAAACCTTTCCCGTGCGCCCGTACCGGAAAACTTGTTCCCTTGCGGGCGCACCGGAAAGTCTTACTTTCTTTGCTCTACAGAGACGTCGAATGACAGTTTTCAGAGAGGTATTATGAAAATACTTTTGCATGATTAGAAGCACTATTATGGATTACAGATTATAAGTTTACTTTAATAATCTTCTGATGATGCTCAAATGGATAGCAAAACGCTCGACGAGTGCAATGATTGTGTTTCCGTATTGTGGATACAATTCTGTTGTAGTGCATTTTGCCAGGTTCTAAATTCCAACTTAGCATCCATGTAACTTAATATTGAATCTTTCAACAACAGCATAAAATCTTTTGGTCACCTCTACACTGAAGAATTTAAATTTCTTACTCAAATTTCCAAAACACCATGGACAGCTTTTCAAAATATGATGCACTTATTTTTATATTATTATCACATAACAGCATATATTTGGGTGCGGACGTTAATCACTCGTAATCTCGTACCAAACCACTACGAAGGGAAAGGACTGTCCGGCCGAGCCAGCAGTTTCGTGGGCCTGGGAGGTGCGTCGGCATGAGGGAAACTCATTGCTCGAATAGCCAACTGCTCGGAATGATGCTTAGACTGGTTAGAATATCCATAGGCTCAATCCATAATATGAAATTAAATAATATTTGTGATCATACGCCGCTAATGCTTATATAGATTATCAAATTACTCCACCCGCCAATGCCCTAAGAATAATTAGTTAGATGTTAGTCATTTGACTTGACAAGTTCCTAACCTAATTTTGCTTATGTATTCAAGAAGCCGCATCCGTTAATTCACAAAACGACTGGTTCATCCAAATAGGCATTAAAAATACTAAAGGTTTTATCGTAAAGCGCCTGCAAAAGCTGGTTTCGGGTATACGCCGTGCTCCATAAGCAAGTGCTAAAACAAAGTTACCTTTTTTTCAGATGTAACACCCTATTTATTATTTGAGATTTGAATTTCGAAATAAATATAAATATATAATACGGTTGTTCTAGCATGAAATTTCGGACGGTTTGAAGCTAGTTTAGCGGACTGAATGATTAATATAACGAAATTCTATTTATGCCTATAAAACGGTTACTAAACAAATTTATATTTCTACAGGGTTTGTACGGTTAATGGTACGTTCCTGGTAAACTCAGCAACAGACCTTTGAAAAAATATGGTTACTTTCATAAGAGGGCATGCTCTCTCGTCTAAAAATATTTTTAGCTATACATTGTTGCCGATTCTATTAAAAAGTAACGGCAACTTTTATATTTTATATAAAACACCATGTATATTGTAACATTTTTGGGTTCTACTTATCATTATAATACATTGTACCTAAATTCAACTCTTGTCAAGATACAAACAATTAAAGATAGTACCAATTGAGTTACAGAATTTGATACACGTGGTAACACCCATATGGTACCACCTCGTACTATCGATCGTGAGACACTCTGAATATGTAGGTTGTACCTAAACATTTTTACATACCTAATACAGAGTGTATCAAAAAACACTCCTCGTAGAATTGGTAGACGTAAACAACGTTAACAGTAAAAAGGAACTAAAAATCAATCTGATGCCCAAAATGGACGGCAAAAAAAAAACTTAAAGATGTAAATAATAGGCATCAGATCATAACGAAAACTTATGAAATAACAAACTTATAAAATAACTAGGTAACAAAAAATTGTGGCCACGTTAATATTTAGTTGGCCCTCCACGAAGACGAATAACTTCACGGCATCTCCGAGGCATGCTGTATACTAAATTATTAATGAAATCTTGGGGTATGTTATGCCATTCCTCTTGTATTGCTTCGGAAAGCTCATTTAAAGTTTCTGGAACAACATCTCTAGATCTCACTAATAATTTTATATGAGACCACACATGCTCTATAATATTCAAATCCGGAGACTTTGCTGGCCAATCCATACGATTTATGTCATTAGCCTGCAAAGCTTCCGTCACAATTTGCGCTCGGTGAGGCCGTGCGTTATCGTCAACTAAAAGAAAATCATAATTGCCATAATTTCTAGCAAATGGTACAACAATGGGAAGTAAGAGATCGTATCTATAAACTACAGCATTAACTGGTAGTGAAAATATCAGATTTCCCATTGTATATTACCCCCGCCCAAACTGTGATGCCTCCTCCGCCAAAGGCTTCTTGAGGTGACATGTTTTCTTCGGCATGCCTTTCATTCGACTCTCGCCAAACAAAAATTCTACCATCCGAATGAATAAGATTAAATCTTGTTTCGTCGCAAAAAAAAAACCAGTTTCTCCACTGATTTATTGTCCAATCGCGATGTTACTGGGCCCATGCTAACCTAGCTGCACGATGACGTGGCTGCAAACGGGGACACTTCGCTCTACGTCGTGCTCTGAAAAAATGTTTTTGATTTTATACAGTGGCCCGTATAATTATTGAAACCCTACTTTTATTGATAAATCCCTTTCATATGATTTGAGAATTTTTTGAATGAGATATTTTTTAAATGTAAAAATTGGACCTTGAAATTTAATGCCTGCTATGATAAAAAGTTCTAGTTAAATTGTTTCTGTTTAATGTTCTTCTTACAGTTCGAGCAGGTAAACATGTATTCCAGTTGCACGACGAAGATCGTCATTCAATTTTCTGGAGCACTTCGTAAGCAGTTGGTGCGTGTGACGTTTCAAATTTATTTCTGCTAATTTTTCTTACCCTTCCTCCACCATGCCGATATGTGTCAATTCCCGTAGTTTCATATCTTGTCTTTAGCCGCGAAATTAGACTCTGTTTTACATTATATAAATTGGCGACATTTTGCTGAGCCATGCCTTGGTTCAAGAGCCTAAGAGCATTTTGCCTTTCGATGACAGTTAGTGTTGGCATAGTGTATGAGTTAAATAAATGAAATATACAAAATCAAAATCAATCAAGGTTAAATATCAGGAAGTAAAATATAAAAAAACATTTGTATGAAACGGAACATTAAAATGTCAAAGAAGGAAAAAATATCCAAATAAACAACTGTTCGTTTCCATAGAGTCCATGGCCTTCTTTTCATGACAACGACTTTTAGCAAAATATGTTCTCATAATTTTTGTCATTAGCTAGGAGTGTGCGATTTTTTTTATGGCAGTTACACACACTAATGGGAGATCCTATAGCGCTCGACGAGCGGTGTGTATGCGAAGATGTTGATTGACACGGTTCTTGAATAGTTGTAGGTTGTAATTAGTGAGAAACAGATGTCCTGGGAGTGAGTTCCACAGTGATGCAGTACGCCAGACAAAGGAGTTCTTGTAAAGCGATGTTCTAGGTGTTTCCAGTTGTAAGACGAACTGGTGCGCTCTTGCCGTCTGTCGTGACTGTCGGACAGGAGTTGCGAGGGGCTGGATGAGGCGGGCCAAATCCTGGGAACATCTGCCGTGAAAGTATCTGTAAAAGAGAAACATCTCGGCCATATGTCTGCGGTGTTCCAGACTATCCAGATTCCGTGTCAACTCCGGGTCGCCAACGAGACGCACAGCTCTCTTCAGAATGGAATCCAGCAGATTTAGGGTGTGCTTTGGTGCGGCACCCCAGATATGTGAGCAATATTCTAAGCACGGTATTATTTGCGATTTGCAGACCAAGAGCAACTGCTGCGGTGTATAGAGTTTTTGTTGCGAAATAGCGCACCAAGCTTCTGGGAGGCTGATTTTGCGATGTTAGCAACGTGGTCATGCCAGGACATATTACTGTGGACCGAGACACCCATCAGTCTGATTGACGAGGATGAAGCAATGGTCGATCCTGCCATAGTGATGTCAGGGGCCGCTGTATTGGCCCTCTTGGTAAACGTTGCTACTTGGGTCTTTGCTGCATTGAACTGGACCAAATTTCGGTCGCCCCAAGTTTGAACTTTCTCCAGGGCTTGATTTATTACTGTAATCTGCTCCTGTCTGCGGTGATGAGTCTCAGTCGCTGGTAAGGATTTTTTTTGATCTAAAGTGGGAGACAAGGGTACTGTCATCTGCAAAACTGTAAACAGGATTATTCGTTTCGATCAGCAGGTCATTAATATAGATGAGGAACAGAGTTGGTGAATACACCATTTGAAAGCTCTTACAGCATAGGGAGTATGACGAGTACCAAATTCGGTACCTCAATTGTGTGTATCTTGACAAGAGTTGAATTTAGGCACAATGTATTATAATGTTAAGTAGAACCCAAAAATTTAACAATATACAGGGTGTTTTATATAAAACATAAGAGTTGCCGTTACTTTTTAATAGAATCGGAACACTGTAGAGCTAAAAATATTTTTAGACGATAGAGCATATCCTCTTATGTAAGTAACCACATTTTTTCAAAGGTCTGCTGCTGAGTTTGCCAGGAACGTAACATTAACCGTACAAACCCTGTAGAAATATAGATTTGTAATAAAACCCTACCAGTAGTACCAGTAACCATTTTATAGACATAAAAATGCTAGAGTTTCGTTATAATAATCAATCAGTTCTAAAAAGTCAAATGGATTTAAAAAAAAAAAAAACACTACAATATTGTTAAAAATTAGGCTTAAACCTTTACGCCGCAAAATTCTTTAAAAATGAGGTTAGGGTGTAATACAAAAAAACGTTTCGGTAAAAGAGTCTAATTTAGATAAATCAAGTAACGAAGTTAAAAAAAATTACGTTTTATAATACTTTCTCTAGCTCTGAATGTTCGATGCATCAAAATATTCAAAATCATGAAATTTTAGAAACGAAACCTACTGTAAACTTTTTGTATTATGTTGTAATTGTATTTTTTCCTGACAGGGGCATTAGAAATAATAAAAAATGTAGCACAATGAGTTCGATTTGGACTATCACTAATGATTAAGAAAATTTTTTGTAATGCCATGTCAATATTTTCGAAAATACCCTGTATATCCCAAGAAAATGAGAACTTCACAAAACGCAACAAATTGTTTTTTTGTATCTAATCGTAGATACACGAGAATAGTGTATATAAGAATAAATAAAATATTGTTTTTTAAAAAATATCCTTAAATAAACTTTTGTAAAAAGTGCAGGGTTTTACAAACCTTTCCGGTCATACCTGACGATCCTGCAGCCAAGGGTAAAATCTACATACTTCGAGCAAAAAACGCCGCAAACCGCGTTTTAATTTGGCTTACCGTTTTTAAAATATCGAACCTTAAAAATACCCCAAAAAATTACGTTATGCACTTCGAGTGTCCAGCAGATTAGTTAGCTATTGGCCAAAATGAGGCCCATGACCCTGTACTTCCATGATTACAAATCTTTTGGAAACATAATGCAATTCTATTCAATAGCATTTAACCGATATGTACATCATTAAAAATGTACTAAAGATAAACCAGAGTATAAATATCCTTTGGAAATTATGCAATGTTAATAAAATTATCGGCTAATTTGAGATTTGAAACCTTCGGTAAAATGGTCTACAACCCAGTTTTATCCACGTCACACTCGGTGCGCGTTTCGCTAACCATGTTATCAGGAGATGATTCATACTCTATTCTAAGTAATGATGATGTTGCTAACGTGGTTAGCAAAACGCGCGTTAAGTGTGAAAACTGTGTTTTGGTATTGTGGATAAAACTAAGTTTTAGGAAAATTAGCCAAATTATTCAAGAACATTACTCACAATAATGATATTACCAAACAACACAAATTAGACACGCTAAAAGGGAATAGGGAGCCCGATGTAGAAATGCCACTTGAAAAACCTGTTTATGTCATGAATAAACCTAGCAATAAAACTAAGATGAAATATCCTAGAGTTATTAACCATATCAGAGTAAAACTCGTATTATCATCACATGTTTTCAGATAAAATGCCGAACCCGGATATTATTGGCCTTCCATCAGTTCAAAAGGAGGGTGAAAATTTATAAAATAATTTGTATATATCGTTTATAACAAACTATATTTAAAATGCGTTAAAATGGGATTAGGCAAAGCGAACACTACCTTAGATTAAAAAAAACTAAAAGGATACTTTGCTGGACTAGTCACAAATTCAACCAGACCAAATAATATCTAGAAACAACATTATCAAACATGGAAGTATTCGATTTAAATAAACAAATGCTTATTCGGAGTTGACATAACTATCTAACGATCAAAAACTGAAAGACAGTATTGACTAAATCAAAGAATCACAACTTGTTGATCAGTCAAATGCAGACTATCTAAACAACCATCCATTTCCATTAGTCGGATTAGTATAATTATTCCGCAGAATATAAAATTGTGTACACAACACAACACAACTAGAAAGTCGAAAATGGAATTTAGGATTTTTTATCATCTTTAAGACTTGACATTGGTCAAGTCTCGGTTATTACATAAACGTGTGCTACGTAAAAAGCTACCAGGTTGTAAATTGGAAAACCATACCGAATATTGTGCTGATGTTGCCAATTAACTATGTGCTGTAGGATCAGTTACTACCGCACGTGGTCGCCCTAGCTAAAGCCTGCAAAATATCACCGAAGAAAAAAGAAGAAGAGGTCCCAAGAAGCAAGGTGTCAACAAGAAGCATGTACCGCCGACGGAAGTCGACGGT